>VDFB02082813.1:0-25074 GCA_007258455.2 Sequoia sempervirens
AATAAAGTTTGAACTTGAACCAACAGAAAAAAAATAGTAGGACAAATGCAACAAACACAACAATCACAGTGCAACCCAACATTGAACATCAATCACAAATAGTAACACATCAACCATCAAACATCAAATAGCTAAATCAATCCAATCAAAACAAACCTCAAACAAATGATGTTCCTTCTGAATCATGGCTTTATCACTGTGGCATGAATGTTCAATTGTTGTACTTTGGTTTTTGATATCATATCTCTGGAGCACCTCGATGACGTATTGAACTAGAAGAACCAGGAAGGAGTATGATTTTTCTTTGTCTGTTGTCTATGAGTTGATAATTATTATTGTGCAAATTGTCGTGGGACATGCTCTACAAAGTATCACTAATGGCATTCTAAATTTGTATAGGAAAACGGTTAACTCTTGTCTCTTTACACAAGCAATACTCAGGTCATCTCGGTTTAATTATACCTAGATGCTTGTGTTAACTTGCAATATCAAAAATAATGGAAGTAGTACTTAGGTCATCATGGTCTACTTATGCCATCGATGCTTGTACTAACTTTCAACATTTTAAAGGCTCGATGATGATAAAAAAGCATGACAAATCGACTGTTACTAATGGCAACATCTGCATATTAGATCTGCATATTTAAAGTATATTTCATCCATGGTAGTTTGCATTTGTATCTATGGGATTTCCAAAGCTGCAATAATGTCACAATGATGTTATCTTTGGCACTAATGGATTGAGTACACTTGACATTACCAAAAACACAACATTTTCATATAGTTTCACATCAGTTGCATCATCATTTGGATAAATTAGAAAACATTTTCATATAATCTCACATTAGTTGCATCATCATTTGCATACATTAGAAAACATTATCAAATCATTTGCATCACAAAACACAAAAAGAAGTGCATTCCATCTCACTTGCATGATCTAGATCATTTCATCAATTATTAATGGATTAAGAAATTGGTCCATTGAGATGATTGAAAGACATGTCCAACAGAGTAAGATTTCCAAGCAGGTAAACATCTCTACTTTAATAGGGGCATAATTGAACTTGATGCATCTATAAATGAACTTGATGCATCACTGAAATCATTTACTCCTTTCATAAAATGGATCTAGGATTCACATAAGATGATTGAAAGACATGTCCAGCATAGTAAGATTTCCAAGAAGAAAAAGTTGCTGAAAAACATGATTGATCAACAAGGATATAATGCCATTGTTATGAACATCTAAAACCAACAATGAAGATTAATTTGTTATTACTCAAATCCAAGATTGAAAAAGGAATAATTGGATCATTGCATACACATCATACATCATTTTCATAATCAAATCCATCTCACATAGCATAAAAAACCATCCATTAAGCATATAGAATCATTAATCATACATTATCATATCATCATTGCATGTATCCCATAATCATCATCACATAAGCATCACCATCACATAAGCATCATCATTACATAAGCATCATCATTACATAAGCATCATCATTACATAATCATCATGATCATCATCATATAAACATCCTAAACACATAGAACTATGCACCATCATGTTATCATTTCATACATCATACATACATTCATTGCATCATCTATTTACATTAGAAAAGTGCAAAAACATAAAATGCATTATATTTCATTGGAATAATAGGATCCATCACATACATCATATTGGCATCATTCATAAACCATCATAGAATCATAACACATCAGTTGCATCATCATTTTCATCCATAACATATCATATCATCATCATATAGAACATAACATAGCATATATAAAAGAAATTAAATGCATCCATCATAATCATCATGATCATCATCATATAAACATCATATAGACCCTTGGATCATAATCATCACCGCATATCATATAACCTTGAAATCACAATGTCAAGTATACAATGATATCCAAATGTGTCAAAGAAATACATCAACAAAGTGGTAGAAATCACAAAATCTCTGACTGAATCAGTGTATACATCAAGTCTCGGTACATCATCAAGTCTCAGTACATTAATCAATCCTATATTGGGGAATATCAATTAATCAAAGAAGTCAAACCACATCGCCCAATCAAATATGAATCCGCTTGCACTAGATACGGAAATCCTCGTATGATCATAACATATCGTAAATCAACAATCTTACGAATCAATCAATCTATCAACCTAATCACCTCTAGTGCAATTTCAATAAAATATCATAAGCATTTATCATTTATCCTCACCTATCATGAGGACAATCACCAACATCCTATCATTGATCCACACCTATCATGAGGATGATCATCAACATCCTATCATTGACCCTCGCCTATCATGAGGTCAATCATCATCATGCTATCATTGATCCTCACCTATCATGAGGTAAACCATCAACTATCACATCAACATCATCAAATCAATCAGCTGAATGCTATCATCAAACATTAAACACAAGGAGGCAACATATGGCATCAATTAATCAATTAATCAATCTGGCAAGCTCAATCTTCTTTTTTGGGAGATAAATCATTTTTGCATCATAAAAAAATTCAAAAAATTCAAAAAATCTCAAAAATCCAAAAATTCATCGATTTATCTCCCAAGGGGGCATATATCTGTCATCACCTAAAAAATCAACATCTGGGGCATCAATTTTTTTTTTCTCAGCATCAATAACAATTTTTTTCTTTGAAGCAATGTGTAAACACATTACTTCAAAGAGGGGAAAAATGTATACACCTAAAATCGGTCAAGACAATTAATTAATTAAATACTAGCTATTTAATTAATGAACTCGTTTATTTCAACTACTTATAAATAAATTTTCAATTTATTTGTATAGTTCACACTTTTCAAAATTCTTCATTCTAAACTAGATTCTTCTAAATTTAATTAAATAAACAAATGACTAAAGTTTGTTTTTTTTAATTAAATATCTTCTCACTAAGTTTGAATAATTTCAAATTCAAAATTAGTCACATGTCTACAACACTTTTTGGCCATGTCATCAAATGTCACATGTAATTAAATATGACTAATATTTAATTACATTATTTTCAACCAATTATCTTCAACAAACATTTAACACATGGCCTGTTCCTCACAGACTGTATTTGTTCATCCATTTGGCATGTTTCCCTTGGTCAAGGGGACATTCTCCAAGATTCTTCCATATTCACCGTTCATCCCTCATGTTTGAACCTGGACCGTTGATCACTGCCACATCACAATATGCTTTGAAAATCCTATAAATACAACCCTTTGCTACAACATCATCAATCACATATTTTAGAAAACATATTATGTAGGAATAGCTTTGGAGCATTGCAACATTAATAGTTAGAGCATTTAACATTTAGACTTGTTACATTTGCTTTATCATTCTAACTTAGAATCATGTCTTAGTTTGTAAATGCATTTTAGTTTATCATATCAATAGTTAATATTTGAGAATATGCAAAATCATTTTAGCCTTTTTATCCAACATCATTATCCATTTGTCAATATCACCATTATCATAGTATCATGGTTTTTATCATATAGTTTCATGTAGGAACTTAGATTTCTTGCATTTTAAACAACATCTCATTTCTCAAGTTGTCATTTTAACAATCATAGTGCACACATAGAATATGAGAGCTAATATGATTTAATAAATCCTTGAGAATAGAGAACAATCAAAGGTTTTTAGAGATTTGGTTTATTTGCAAATAGATTATTTATTTTATTTAAATCTTTAATATAATACGTCTCATTGATGTTTGTGTTTATTTACTAACTCTCTCAAATTTCACACACAGGGTGAATTAGTCCCAGATCTGGGAAACTATTCAAGAGCCTGTGTCAGACAAATGGGTATCCAAAACTACAAAGAACCCTGTTCAGGCTTGGTAGTGGGACTCATTCGCCATCCATGGTGAATCAGTCCACTTTTGAATTTATAAAAATACAAAAGTGGAAAGTGAAGCCCTCAATCTGCTCTTCGGTTCCTGACAGGTGTCTGCCTCCAAAAGTCTGATTTCTGGACCTAAAAGTGACTTTTTGTTGATATTTTTCCATAGTCAACAAGGAGATTCCTTCAACAACTTTGCAACTTGATCTTCAATAATTTCCAAGCTTCCAAGATGCCTAAATTTTCAAACACACAAGAAGAGAAGGAGAAATGTTGGATGTTAGCGCATGTGGGTTTGCCTTGGTCAAACCACTTTTAGGTAATTAAACCAAATGAAGAAATAAAATGAAGAATGAACATGAAATGAAGGGATTAATACCTTTCCATGATGATTTATCTTGATTTTTTATATAGAAAAAGATGAAGATTAAGCTCTTTGAATGTCTTTGGAAGCTATCTTGATGTCTTAGAATGTAAAAACCCTAACTTGCTTGAGTTGAAGTGAAAGAAAAATGATGAATGAGTTTTGAATGAGTTAAGAGATTATGAATTAGGGCTTAGAAGGTTGTATTTATAGGAAATCCACCTTATTTTCTTATTAATTGGATCCCTAAGGCTGACATGGAGGAAAATAAGACTTAAAATCCAACTTTTCCTGGTTAAACCCTGAAAAAGGCTCAAATGGGCCTCATTCGCCATCAAAGGTGAATGGGTCCCACCTGGATGGGATTGATTCTCCATCAAGGGAAAATGGGTCCCACAAGGGCCATTCTACTAGCTGGAAGGTTAGGAGATAAGAAAATCAGGTTTCTAGATTGTTCTAGTTAGTTATTTGATCAATTTATGCCTTGGGATGCACAATATGGGACAATAGGGGCCTATTAGTAATGATGTAAAGGGTGGATAAGGCCAAGGACACAAATTTCAATGTGAAAGTGTGATTAAATACACTTTGTGTCATTAAAATAAGGTCCATACAACCTAGAAAGGTACAACATCCAATGTGAATGTGTAAAACACATTACAACACTAGATTAAAGTCAAATTCAATTTACAATCCTTCTAGATTAGTGTAATAATGCTATTAAATACTTTTTATAATGTTGAATTAAGGGAAGATGGGTTTATTAAGTCTAGAAAAGTGTGAAAGTCTTTTAAAACACTTTACAATACCTTTACAAGACATCAATAAATGCATTTTATTCAGTTTGCAAGGGTCCAAGACCTAGTGTGGATGTGTAAAACACCTCACAACACCAAATCAAGGCCTCATTAAGTCCATTTTATCATCAATTATTCCCCAAATCAAGCAAGTTTCCTTTCTTCTACAATACAATTTGCAACTTTGGAAAATGTTGTTAATAAGGTTAATGATGAACCATTTGTGGCTTTGGAGGATAGAGTGAACAAGATCAACAATGACCTATAGATTGTGGTGAAAATTAGCAACTAGTCCCTGGAGTCTAGTGCATAGAGTTTGTCTTTGTTGAATGAGAAAGCAATCAATTGGAATGGTAAGAACCTAGACCCCCGTGAGCATGAGGTGGTGATAGCTAAGATTAGTCGGATGAACCTGGTGTAGAAGAATGTAGACGTTAGCCTGTGCTTGCATACTAGGAACAAGATGAATAAGAGGGCAACAATTTTGTTCCAAAAACTTGAGGAAGTGATAGAGATGCATGACAAGGTCATCTCTAGTAATCTAGATGCGAGTAAGGTTCTTGATAATATGCTTTAGTTTGTGTTTATTTAGCCTTATATGTTGATGTTTTTTTGTAGGTTTTGCTATTGTTTTTTATGGTGTTATCTATTGACAATATTTTTGGCTTTTTTGAGCTGCTAATGTTAATGTTTATTTCTCTTTAGCGGCTTCTTTTCATTGTACAAGGTTTTGAGGCCCCTTCAAAACCTACTTTTCCATATCGAAAACAAAAGTTAAGTTACTGAAGAATCATGTAAAACCAAGAACAAAAGAAATATGGAGAATTAGTAATGCTTATCATAGATCAATATCGGATACTCTAAAGGTAAGAGATGACCCCCTAGGCATTCTTGAGTGGAATTTAAACTTCCATATGAGACATGTTTGACAATATTAATCTTAGTTAGATTTATTTTTCTATTTTTTGAAATTATTTTATTGAAAATTTTACTTCTTTAATTATAATGCATACTTTTGAATTCCCAGGTATGAGTCCATTCATTTCCCCTCTTCTTCTCACCTTATTTTAATGAAATTGTTTGTGTAAAACACTCATGGATGTATAATTTTACCTTATTTTAACTATCTAGATGATGTAGATATTGATATTATATTTAATTAATAATTGATTAGTGGTTACACACATAGAATAGTTGATTAATTAGGTACTTCTTTATATTTATTAGATGAGAGTTATAAATTATAACTAGTTGTCTCTATGGATTGATTTTAGAATGACAATAATTATGTATAATAAATAAAAAATATATTTGATTATGTGATTTTTATTAATATGATGAATTAAACTTGTTATTCTACTTTGATTTAATTATGAAAATATTGGGAATGTGTAGAAAGATGGGAGACCAAAAATGACCACAACCACTCTTTAGTCCATCTACGACATAATTGTTGGCAACACAAGGGAAAACAACTGAGAGGGGGGGAAGAATCAGTTGTCACAAAATTTCAAACTTATTTCAACTTATTAACCTTATTCTCAGATTTGATCAATAACCATAAAAGCATAAATCAACAACACATCAGAAACACACATAACACCAAGATTTTTTATGTGGAAACCTTGTTATGGGAAAAACCATGGTGTAGGTCAATACACAAGATTATACCCTATTAAAAGTATAAATAAATATGAATGGGGAATGTACATGCATTCAAGCACACTACCTAGAGCTCATTGTTCAATTACAAAAGGAAGACACACTATCTTACAAAAATATTTAGATCACAACCACAAGATTTGAACTGAGAAAATAACATCTACTAATGCCTGATTACAGTTCCCGTTAAGCACATGAACACTTCTTCACTCTTCTTCACTCTTCTTCACACTCTACTCTACCTTCAAAATATTTAGAACATTATTTGCACATTCCATGCATTCAAATGATATAAAAAATTGCTTATATATATCCGCAACAAGAAATTACATTGCTACATGTCAGCCTTAATAAAATAATAAAATGAATACAAATTGTCGGCCCAAAACATTAAAGATTATTAATGTGAATCAACTAAGGTCAGACACAACATAGTGAAGACCCAAAATAAACTTCTCAAACATGAACCACCTTCAAAAATTATTCCATGAAGATCCACAACATGATACAACACCCTGTCAACCAAGAACATGAAAAACATGAACACGCAAGAGAAAATCTTGAATCACAAGCACAACGATCAATGCGGATGTGCAAAAAAGATAGAGTATGATCTAGAAACATCCAAAAACATCAGGAATCACCAAAGAAGCATCTAAAACAACTGAACTTACTAGAATCACATCATTCAGGAACATCAATTGAAGCAACAGAAAAACTATTAGAATACAAATCTTCACGTAGATCTTTGAAACTTAACGTGGATAAAATAGATATACTCGATAAGAAACCCTTTAATCCAAAACCTCTGATCATCAACATTCTGAACTCACCAATAGACTGAACTTCACTTCACAACTAATAACCTGCAACTTATTTTATTACAATTTTCTCAATATCCTCTACATATACAGCTTCTAAGACGTTAATGCCAATAGTGTTGACATCAATGAAAACCACATATCAAAAAAAAAACCACAACATCTAACAATAACAAACTTGCATTATTTTGAAGATAGAAACATAAATTTAAAGAGGTTGAGCTCATTTGGGCTCATCCTCTCACCTTTCCATATTGTAGACTATGAGTGAGAAAAAATGTGCATATATTGAAGAGTTGATCAAACTGTTGTCTAAATGCCACCATGAAATCCATAAGGTTGAGGAGTTAGGATTTATCCTTCATCTACATATCGTTCTCTATCATATGGGTAGGTGTAAGAAGTTGGATCCACAAAATGTTCAAAAAGTAGAAGTGTTTTTCTTGATTTTCAGAATTTTTCACAGTTGGACTTAAAATTTGAAGCACTTACACATTGAATCTTTAAAAAGTTCAATAATATGAAACTTAGTATTTTGAGTCTAGTTTTCAAATATGTAATTTATTCTAATACCCAGATGATACAAAATAATTTTTAATACACATGTATAAAACTACTTTTTCAAAGTCACTTTTTTAGGACCATACCATGCAAGTGTATGAACACCATAATTTGACATAAATAAAAGTATTTTTCTAATTAATTTTGGGGAAAGATGTATATTATTGTAACACCCCACCGTGTGAACCCCAAAGGACAACAAATACAACAATTTTTTTTTGTTTAAAAATGAAAACATTACTTATGATGAATATGTATATGCATTGTAGGAACAATATTTATGCATTTACAAGGTCATTCACATCCTTCGAGGTACACGAAAGGATCATTACGATGCATAAATTTTATCAAAAAAAAGCATATGAACAACCAAGATTACAAGATGATAACTTAGAGTCATTCATGATCAAAAGAGATGAAAAGATAAACATCATTGATTTTATTTCAAATTCATAATTCAATATTACAATTGTGGAGTGTGTAAGCGTGTAAAAGGGGAAAACTAAGTAAACAATGCCTCTACGCTTCTAAATAAGATATTGCATCTAAGATTAAGAAATTTAAACTAAATTAAACTACAAAATCTACAGAAATTTATCCTATTGCTCTCTAACTCTAAAGATTGAACTAATTTATTTAGCTCTCAGATTCTTAAGCTAATTAAACTATTTGGTGACACTTAGAGAATGAGAAATTAAACTAAGATGATTCTAATATGATTTAAGTATGCAATTCTATGCTAATGGCAGCCATGACTGCAAAAGGATGATGCTTGGTGGATGCTGGATGGTTGCTTCAATGCTGGATGGTTTGGATGCTTGAGTGCTCTAGAAACCTGCAGAGTAAGATTGCATTCGTTGGGATCCTTTTCTTGTAGCCCAAGAGCTATATTTATAGCTTTCACGGCAGCACAATTGCACAGGAAACCGGGATGAGGGGCTGTGATTTCCTCTGGAGAATCCAAAGGCATGGGATGAGAAGAAGGAGCTGATCATGGAGAATGGTTTCTCCCCATGAAAACACCAGGCAAGATAAGAGGGAAGGTGGGTGGAAGGTTGTTGAGAGAACTTCCTGCAAATTTTCCCTGAAGCTTTCCCGTGAATGGCAGTGCCATTAATTTCATTGGTGGGGAAATAAATATTTATTGGTGAGGGAATAGTGCAAACTTTATGCAATAAATTTAAATAATTTTAATTTATTTAAATTTAGCAAAAATGAGGAATAAATAATTTAATAAATCAAACTATAGGGTTTGGTTTTATTAAATTAAAGGAGAGTGATAATTAAATAAAAGATTTTTGACAATCTTTATTTAATTAAGAGGAAATGTGAAATTAAATAACACGAATTATTTAAATTGTGTATTTAATTTTAAGATAAAAAGAGATAATGATAATAATTAAATAAAACAAAGTTTTTAATTTTGTTTATTTAATTAAGAGAGAATTAATGTGATAATAATTAAATAAAACAAAGTTTTTAATTTTGTTTATTTAATTAGGAAAGAAAAATAGGAGAATTTGATAAATGAACTTAATATAAATAAATATTCTTATTTATTTATTAAGTAGAGGAATTTTAAGATTAATTAATCAAATAAGGCGTATTCGGTTAATTGGATTCTCCAGACCATTTTTAGGTGTCTACATTTTGCCCCTCTTTGAAGTGATGTGTTTACACAGTGTTTCAAAGAATGTTTTTGCTTCGGCCGCCAGTATTGACGATTAAACATGCCCCAGACCTGCCCCAGATGATAAATTTTGAAAAGATAGTGATATATGCCCCCTCGGGAAATAAATTGGTGAATTTCAGATTTTTTTATGAATTTTCAAAAATTTTGAATTTTTATGATGGTTTGATGATGAGTTGATGAAGAAACAATTTATCTCCCGACAAGATTGTAAATGCCCCAGTAATTGAGAAGAATTAATTCCTCAGAATGAGAAATAAATAAATCGCACAAAATTTCCCCAAAAATAGCCTATAAATGCTCCAAAGGTCATTTTCAAAAGTCATTTGTGCATTGACTTTTACAAACTTTGAGATAGAGACCCTTCAGAGTATTCAGAGCTAGGATGCCGATCCCATACCACACCCATCGACTCGAGCGTGTGCGCCGTCACCAGCGTCTAGCCGATTATGGTCCTCCGGTATGTACCTCAAACTTTTCTCATAATTTGTGTCATTGATTTTTGATGTATTTGCACGTGATTTTTAGTTTTAGCGTGCACGGAACGCGGTGTAGCGCGTCCGTGCGCTGTTGTAGCGCATCATAGATTTAGCGCGTCCGATCAATAGCGTAGCGCGTCATGTAGATTTTGCAGTGCGCTAGAAGTTTTAGCGCGCCAGGTTAGTTTGATAGCGCGTCCGTGAAATTTGGTAGCGTGCCAGGAATTTTAGCGCGCCGGGTTTGTTCCGTAGCGCGCAAGGGTAGTTTTGTAGCGCGCCAGACTTTTTTAGCACTTTAGGTTGATTTTGTAGCGCTTTGGGTAAAATTGATTTAAACATTGTGCGTTTTGATTTTTGTAGATTTTGTTTTTTTTTTTTTTTGATTCCATCTATTTTAGTGTTGATCTTGACTAAAATATATGGGAAATGATCTCATGATGAGTGAGACCTATTTGATTGATAACAATTACCCTCATGATAGGCGAGGAATAATTATGCATTCTGAATGATTGAACCCAATTGATAGATGAGGGTTTCTTGATAATCTGATAGATTGATAGAAAAAAGCACAATGTTTTGATTTGTTGATGATCTTTTGATATTCTGATAAAAATGTTTTATTTTGCATGAGTACAGGAGCAGTTGGATGTGATCCAGGTGCGGGAGCAGTTCCCATGGCCATTTGATATGATTTCGCGACTGTCTCCAGACGAGAGACAACATATTGTTTCCTGCGATTTAGCTACATTGTTGGACATGCCCCATATTAGACTTAATAGGGGTCTATTGACAGCTTTGGCGGAGAGGTGGCATAGTGACCACAACACCTTTCATTTACCCACTGGTGAGATGACAGTGACGCCAGAGGATGTATGGCGTATCCTTCGCATACCGTTCGTAGGAGAGATTGTGGTCCATGACTCAGAGGAGGTTGGTGGGGTAGAGGCCATGCAGAGGGTCTTTCAGGATCCCCACATTGCAGGAGAGTGGATCCCATGGATAGACATATATGAGACATATGCTCCTCTTCCTTCAATTTTGGCAGGTTTTGTTGGTGGATTCCTTTGTCCTGATAAGAGGTCAAAGGGTCTATCACTTGGATGGGGTCGTGTGCTAGAGGGTCTAGTCGTTCATAGGACTAGATATGCTTGGGGCATGTGCATGCTTGCCCAGTTGTACCATGATTTGCATTGGATTGTTTATCTTGGCGGCAGTAGTTTATCTGCAGGGGCTACCCTTCTCCAGGTATGGGCATGGGAGCATATTGTTGTTACGCGTCCCGTACCAGTGTTGGCCAGACCAGCGACGAGGCCATATGTATTTCAATATAGAGGCAGGCCTACCCAACATATGATGGGGAAGCTTGAGTATTGGAGACGGATCGTTGACGATATTGAGGCAGTGACCTGGCGTCCGTACCTAGACTGTGATGTCTGGGACGATGATGATATTGAGTTGGGGTTTTTATCCGATTCTATGTATTTGATCAGGAAGAGCCCCAGGGTCTTGGAGCGTTTCCTGTTTCGTCGGGTGTACAGACAGTACGGTATTGTGCAGTGTATTCCATTGGGTGTAGCACATTATGGACGGCGACGGATTGATGCACCTGATTGGGGTCCTTGCTTGCCTTACGGGGCACTTGTCGAGGCTTACCGTGGCTTGCAGCCATCAGCGTGGGATGTTCGGTGAGACATTGTTGAGGCACCTATTACACCTGAGTATGGAGAGTATCTGGCTCTGCACCCGCCTCCACGGATTACTATTCCAGATGAGCCAGCACCTGTACCGGCAGTAGCACAAGCAGCAGCACCAGTAGCAGCACCACAGCAGGGGGGATTCAGGTCGGTCAGCGACGGGGGAGAGAGGAGGATGTTGATGTCGATGTGGAGAGCAGCTCAGAGACTGACAGTGATGACAGTTCTAATAGCAGTGAGGATAGCAGTGGCGATGATGGCGGAGATGGGAGGGGACCGAGCATAGCAGGTTCATCCGAGCCCTCCTCCAGTGCGCCTCGTAAGAGGCAGACTGTGACATCCTCATCGGCAGATCCCTCAGAGGTGGCAGCCTTACAGGTGCAGGTGCAGACATTGCAGGGTCAGCTAGCTCAGTTACAGGGTTTATTAGCCCAGACTCAGGCTCAGACACAGGCACAGTTAGCCACTGCTCAGACTCAGATCACATCTCTGATTAGTGAGAGAGATGGGGCTTTACAGGCAGCAGCGACCGCACAGGCTCAGGTGACAGGATTACGAGCACAGTTGTCTACAGCCCAGGCACAGATCACAGCCTTGACGTCAGAGCGGGATACCATTAGACGGACAGCTGAGACAACACAGGCGACTGTAGAAAGGTTACAGAGAGTGGCAGATGGTACTTCTGTGGCCGACTATATGCGAGAGGCTATGCGGGCAGGTGCGGAGATAGAGTTCTACCGGAGCCATTATCATGAGTTGTGTCCCCCAGAGCAGAGAGCCAGCTATGTTTAGTCGCGCTCAGAGAGGAGTCGGTCTAGGACAGTGAGCAGAGGTGTGACACAACCTCTTCCGAGAGATCTGAGAGATCCTGGGACGTCCGGTGGTGGTACAGATACTGGTGCGAGACCTGCTCCTTCTGGTGGGAGTACTACTTGAGATTCTATGTGTAGCCATTGAGATTTATACAGCCATTTTTGACATGATGTTAGTTTTATTCTTTTCAGACTTCATTGTATACTTTGACAGTTGACGAGATATATAGGTGCAGCAGTTCGATTGATCTCTGATATGATTTTACATGATTTATGTGATGGATGCATTGATTTTATGATGGATGCATTGATTTTATGATATTGATGTGATGGATGTATGGATTTATGATGTATTGATGTGATGGATGTATGGACTTTATGATGTGATGGATGCATTGATTTTATGATATATTGATGTGATGGATGTATGGAAATGTGATTTTGTGATAAATGGATGACTAATGATAAAATGTAATGATGTATGGTGTGAAATGTGATAAATGAATATGTGATATGTGTTAAGTGTATGATGAATAATGAGATGTGAATAGAATGATTTAAGATAAAATGTGATTTAAAATGTAATGACAAATGAGTAGATGATTTTTAATGAATGATGAGATGTAAATGTAAATGAAATGTAATGATGAATGGAATGATATTTAATGAGATTGAATGTAATGATGTGATGAATATGTAATGATAAATGATGTATGGATAAATGAATATGTAATGATGAATGTAAATGATATATGTATAGATATAAATGGAATGATATGTATGATGAAGATGTAATGCAATGAAATGTAAATGATATGTGATGAAATGTGATTTAATGATGTATGATGAACATGTGATGATGAATGGAATGGTGTAACATAACGTGTATATGATGTCACGAAATGAGATTTTTATTGTGAATTTATGCATGTGTCAAGTATACTCAGCCGTTAGTAAGAAAAAGATAACATCATTTTGCGATTGAATCATTGTAACTTGTGCCATCCGTTTCTGCAGATGAATTTATGAATGCAATCTATGTTAACCATGCAAATGTCTATTTCATTAATGCAAACCTAAGTGTCACTTCAATAATCATTTAATCTGCTTTGTATCATCACTGAGCTTTATTATTTTTAAAATGTTGAAAGTGAATACAAGCATCAATGATATGAGATAGACCAATGATGACCTGAGTATTTCTTTCATGATTTTTGATATTGCAAGCGAACACAAGCATCATGGTATGAGATAGACCAATGATGACCTGAGCATTTCTTGCGTAAACAGACAAGAATTAATCATTTTCTTAAGTGAATCAGAATGTCATCCATGATACTTGGTAGAGCACTTCCTGCGACAATTCACAAAATAATAACGACTAATTCACAAACAGCAAACAAAGAAAAGATATCATTCTGCTTCCTTACTTCTCTAGTTCAATACATCATTGAGTCACTCTAAAGAAATGATAATCAAATGATAAAATGAAAAGTACAACAATTCAAATTCTACTTAATGTATTTTCAAATCATTATTCAGATTAGATCATCAGTGTCGAGATGTGTGTGCTGATGTGTGCATGATTTTCCCAAATGTTTTGACCAAGTGATGCGACCTAAAAGACCTATCCTAGGGGTCTCAGGGACTGATCAAAGATTAGTCTTGCCTACGTTATACACGCAGAGACCACGTAGTTCGACTGACACAGACTCCACTTTTTGACTGATGCAGACTCTATTTTTGTGTTTTTGATTTTCTGATGTTTTTGGATTTTGGATTTTGGATTTTCTGATGTTTTGGATTTTGATGGGTTTTCTGATGTTTTTGGATTTTGATGGGTTGCCACTTGATGTTGTTATGTTTAACTGCCCTTCCATGCAAGCTGAAAGCCTACTTGTACCAGATAACATTAGGATGTTGCCCCCAAGCTAAGGTAAAACATGGTATCCATGCTATGATATGGATAGTGATGATCTCAAATGATAGAAGGAAATGATATGAAAGGGAACAATCGTAACAACACTGCACCTAATAGATAGAGGAGCTATGGTGAAAATCACAAGTAACGCCTGTTTGCCAGGTTTTCATCACTTGTTTTTATTGTGTCCTCTTTCTTTTTTTTTCTTTTTTTTTTTTTTATTTTTTTGTTTATTTCTCTCTTTTTCTGTCATCATGACGCCTGTTTGCCAGGTTTTCATCGAGACAACTTTATTGACTGTGCACTAGATATCCTCAAGTGTAGAATCGCCGGAGATGAATGCTGTTCATGGGCTCCTCCAACATGTCTCCCTCTGGTGTAGACAGTCGATATGCTCCTGATCCATAGACTGATATGATAACATAAGGTCCTATCCAGTTAGGTTCAAACTTTCCCTTCTTTTCTCTGTCTGCTTGATTTCTAGGGTTTTCCCGTAGGACCAAGTCTCCAATCTGGAAGACTCTAGGTTTAACCCTATGATTATAGTTTCTAGACATCCTTTGTTGATAGGTTGTTAAATGATTAACAGCTTGTTGTCGACGTTCATCAAGTAGCTCTAGTTCCTGAAGTCTAGAGACCCTATAATCTTCATCTGAAATGAGTCCCTTTAGTGAAACTCGAAGGGATGGGATTTCTACCTCAATAGGAAAAATTGCTTCTGATCCATAGACAAGAGCATATGGTGTAGCTCCTGTTGGTGTTCTGATGCTTGTCCTGTAAGCCCAAAGAGCAGGGTTTAGCTGAACATGCCAATCACGTCCCACTTCATTTACAGTCTTCTTGAGAATTTTGAGGATTGTTTTATTTGAAGCTTCTGCCTGTCCATTACCTTGAGGGTAATATGGGGTTGAAAAGCGATGTTGGATGTGGAACTTTTCACATAGCTCTTGGACGTCTTGGTTCTTGAAAGGCCTGCCATTATCTGTGATGATTGACTGGGGTATCCCATATCTACAAATGAGATAATTAAGAATGAAAGATGATATTTGCTTTCCAGTGATTGTGGTTAAGGGAACTGCCTCCACCCATTTTGTAAAATATTCGGTGGCTGTGATAATGAACTTGTGTCCATTAGATGAAGATGGGTGAATTTTCCCTACCAAGTCTAGTCCCCACTGATAGAAAGGCCATGTAGTTGCAAATGGATGTAGCTCTTGTGCTGGTGCATGTATAAGATTGCCATGGATCTGGCATTTTGTACATCTTTTTACAAATTGATAAGATTCTTGCTCCATGTGTGGCCAGTAATATCCCAAACGAAGGAGTTTCTTGGCTAAAGATAATCCACTTGAATGTGTACCACAAATTCCTTCATGGACCTCATGTAAAGGAAGCGGATTCGTCATGTTCTAGACAACGTAAAAGAGTACCATCTAGGCCTCGACGGTAAAGGGTGTCAGCAATAATGGTATGTTTGGCAGATTGGCGTATGAAGTTGCGCTTTTGGTTGCGAGAAAGATCTGGTGGTAAGACATTATCTTTCAGATAAGTATAAATGTCTCCATAAATGGAGGATTGGGCCCTATCCAAAAGGCTTATGGTTTGGATTTGGGATTTGCGTATGCAGGATTTGATACTTGTTCTACAATAAATCGATAACGATCTTGCGTTTCAGGCATTTGTAGAAGAGATGCTATTGTGGCCATGGCATCTGCTGCTTTGTTCTCTGATCTTGGTATCTGCTCAAATTTGATTTCTATGAAGTATTTTCGTAGGTCATCCACCAGCCTTTTGTACAAAATCAGTGTGTCATCCTTAGTTTGATAATCATTATTGACTTGATAAATGATTAACTGGGAGTCTCCATACACCTGTAGTTCTGTGATCTTCCATTCAATAGCTACTTTCATTCCAAGGATCAAAGCTTCATATTCTGCCACATTGTTAGTGCAACGGAAGGTAAGCCTGTATGATCGCGGGATTGTGTGCCCAAGAGGTGTGACAAATAAAATTCCCGCTCCCGATCCATGTTGTGTGTAGGATCCATCGAAGTAGAGTTGCCATGGTTGTGTTGTTATATTGAGGATATCTGCATCGGGAAATTCCATGGTCATATGATGACTGTCAGATAATGGAGCTTTTGCTAATTGATCGGCGATGGCTTGTCCTTTGATAGCTCGCCTTTCCACATACTGAATATCAAACTCACTGAGGAGCATGACCCACTTTGCCAACCTTCCTGTTAAAGCTGCTTTGCTCAGTAAATACTTGAGAGGATCAATTTTTGCAACAAGATTGATAGTGTGAGTAAGCATATAGTGTCACAATTTTTGTGTTGCAAATACTACTGCTAAGCATGATTTTTCAATGAAGGTGTAGTTTACTTCATGTCCATTGAGTGTCCTGCTGATATAGTATATAGCCTATTCCTTTCCTTCATTATCCTCTTGTGCTAGCAAGGCTCCTAAAGAAATGTCTGTTGTTGCAATATATAACAATAATGGCTTGTCTTCACTGGGTGGTACCAATATTGGTGGTGTTATCAGATAATGCTTGATTTGATTGAAGGTACTCTCACACTGTTCATCCCATTTGAAAGGCACATTTTTATGCAAGAGATGGTTGAACGGATGACACCGATCTGCTAGTTGGGAGATGAATCTTCTGATGGACTGTAGTCGGCCTTGTAGAGATCTTAATGTGCTGATATTCTTAGGAGGTGGCATTTCCATAATGGCCTGGACTTTTGCCGGATCTACTTCAATACCCTTTGTAGAAACTATGTATCCTAGGAGCTTTGCTGATGTTACTCCAAAGGCACATTTCTTTGGATTCAATCTGACTTTGAATTTTTCCAACCTGTCAAATATTTTGGCCAATATCTCTAGATGTCCTTCCCTGGTGTAAGATTTTGCTAAGATGTCGTCCACATAGTCCTCCATGAAGGTATGCATCATGTCGTGGAAGATTGTTGTCATAGCCCGCTGGTATGTAGCTCCTGCATTCTTTAACCCAAAAGGCATGACATTCCAGCAGAAGGTGCCCCATGGACATGTAAAGGCTGTCTTTTCTTGGTCTTCAGGAGCTATCTTGATTTGATTGTATCCTGAAAATCCATCCATGAGTGATAGCATTTTATGGCCGGCTGTGAGATCTACAATCATGTCTATGTTTGGCAAAGGAAAATCATCCTTTGGACATGCTTTATTTAAATCCTGGAAATCAGTACATATTCTGATGGTGTTATCTGGCTTTGAAACAGGCACAATGTTGGATATCCATTCCGCATAGTCAATAGATCTGATAAATCCAGCATCAAGTAATTTCTTCAAGTCATTTTTCACTAATAATGCAACATGTGGATGCATTTTTCTCAGCTTCTGTTTTACTGGTTTAGTGCCAGCTGGTAAGGATAAGTGATGCATAATGAGATCTGTGTCCAAGCCTGGCATGTCAGAGTATGACCAAGCAAAATTGATGCATCGTTCTTCAAAGAATTTGATAAAATCTGGCTTTTCTGTATCTGTCATGGATGTGGCCAGGTGTAATATTCTTGCTTTTTCCGCTGTGCCAATATTAATAGACTGTGTGGGTTCTATTAATACTGATGACCTGTCATGGTAATGTTGCGGGAGAATGTCAAACCTTCCATCCTTTGGTGCCTCAATGAGGTTTTCGCCATCGGATGCGTTCTTTATTTTTACTATTTTAGGATCAAATACTGCCATAGAATGGTTTTCACCATTAGATCCATTTTTTTCTTTCATATTTTTGCAACTGGAAGGTTTGGCATCCTCCTGCCTAAAAGCATCATTAAAAGAAGTATTGGTAGAACAAGTATCGGATTCCTCACAGCAAAGGTAGTTAATAATGGAGGAGTCATTGTCAAAAACAGGGAGATTAATAGGATGTTGGGCTTCCCATTCAATAAGTTCGGGATGTAGTAAAGGCAATGAATCATTAGATGGGTTGAGGTCAGCGATTGTGAAAGCTCGGACGGAAATGTCGTCTAGGTTGTCTATGGTTATGTCGAGGCCTACAAAGGCATTTTCTTCCACATCATTTATCTCAATCGATGTCCGTTCATCTTCACTTGAGTCATCGAAATTTTGTGTTTCAAAGACAATAGGATTAAAACTTGAGCTTTGACCCTCCTCGTGATTGAGGGTATACTTTTTGATAATGTCAACCTGAATATCTTCATAGGAAATTTCTGATAAGTTGTCCCACTCATACTCATTTGAATCTGTTTCAGAATTATCTCTTATTTGAAGAATACGCTCCACAGTTTTATTGGTGATTTCTGCTCTTGCTTTTTCTGTGTATCCTAGTCCAGTTTTTTCCTTATGTTGGAGCGTAAGAGGCTGGATTGGTTCTATTATGCCTTGTTTCCTTAATCCAAGAGGTCCCTGTCCTGAATATCCCATCTTCTCAAGAATAGTTTTTCCTTTCCCATATTGAGTTGTCTCTATGATGTTACTTGTGGAAGCGGGGGCTTCCTCATCTTTATAAAGCCAATTTAGTATGGCCTTATCTTCTGATTCTTCATCTAAGCTCCCAGCTTTTACAAATCTGCCATCTAATGCTGTTGTAGATTGTTCTGAAGTGTGGGTGTTTGTAGATGGCTGTCCATATGTTTGTAAAGAGGGTAATATTTGTGATAGATGAAATGAGTGTCCAACACCATATTCACTAATTCCTTTGTCACTTATCTATACTTCCTTGGTGAATTGATGTGAGAGTGGAGCCAATTGTTCTCCAACATTTGAAGAGTTAGATTGTGCCATCCTTATCTCTTGTGATTTTTGTTGTTTTGGAAGCCACTTTGAAATGAAACTTTGCTGTTGCTCACTATCTGATGTGCCAACTTCTCTATTGTTAGGTATGAATGTATCCTGAGATGTCTTCAATGTATGACAAGCTTGGGTGTCATTGTAGTCTGCTGTGATTGTTACCTCCTGTCCATTGACGGGAAATTTTAGGCATTGATGATAGGTAGACGGTACTGCTTGCATATCATGGATCCAAGGGCGTCCCAATAGTATGTTGTATGTCAGTTCCCTATCTAAGACTTGGCAAACCACTTTTTGGACAGTAGGCCCAACTTGAATGGGTAATATGATCAATCCTGTAGAGGACCTTTCTTCTTCATCATATGCTTTGATTGTGATTTTTCTTCTGGTATCAATGGCTTCATCTGAGTATCCTAGTGCACGAATCAGCTTTAAGGTACAAATATTTAAACCAGCCCCTCCATCTATCAGGACATGTTTTACACGATGTTTGTGGATAAGGACTTCAATGTGAAGGGCAGAATTATGCGGGTGGTTGAGTGATACATCATCATGTTCAGAAAATGAAAGGCAATGAGGTGCAGATAGATGTCCCACCATAGCTTGGAATTGACACACATCCAGATTGTTAGGTACTGTAGTTGATACGAGAGCTTGTTCAAGAACCTCTTTGTGTGATGGGGAGATCTTCAAAAGTTCCAAGATTGATATTTGAGCTGGTATTTTCTGCAATTGATCGATGAGATTATATTGATTGGAGGGGGGATCCACTGATGGGGATGATATTGATGCTCCTTTCAATATAACTTTGGATTGCGCCCTTGTTGTGGCATTAACCGGTTGGTACTCTTGTTTCCCTTTGAGTGTGACTACATTGATTTGGTTTTCGGATTTGTCCATATGTTGTACCAATTTGGTAGGTGTAATGTCATTTTTCTGGTTGATTTGATTGCATAACTCTTCATCCTCTTTGGCAGCAGAAAGACAAAGGATTGTTGCGTCATAAACATAACCAACGTTTTTACCTTTGGTGTTTGTGGAAGAAGATTCTCCCTTTTGATAATTGGGTAGAGGATTTTTGAATGTTGTATGATCCTTGTTTGTTTGAGGGCCCTCTACAAATACTTTCTTTTGATCTATGAGGTCTTGTACCACATGTTTTAATTGCCAACAATTTTCAGTCATGTGACCTTTATTTTGATGATAGTGACAGTAATGTAAGTCATTCTACCATGATGGTTTGACTTGAGGGTCCCAATTTCTAGCCTCTTGCACTTGAATGAGTTTTTCGTTTAAAAGTTCTTTGAGGACTGATTTCAACGATTGTCCTAATGGCGTGAATTTTCGTTTATTGGAGGGTCATTGGAATGATTGGGTTTTCGTTTCTCCACTATTTTGATTATTTCCTTGGTCACTACTTTGTTTGATATTAAAACCATTGTTTTGTTTGTTTGTAGTAGTTGGTGTCAAGGTGAATACTGGTTTAGATGTATGTGCATCGACTATGGTATCGGTATTCTTGTTCTTTTGCCAAAATCTTGGCTTTTCGTTGTTGCTGTTAGAGGAATGGTTATTGTTTGAACCTTCAGTGAAATGTTTGATTGTTCCTCTTTTGATTAGAGCCTCTTTGATTTTAAGCCCTTTTTCGATAACTTGTTCAAATGTGGATGGACATTGCAAGTCCAATCTGTAGTTCATGTCATCTACTAAGTTATCAATGAACATCTCTATCTTCTCCTCCTCAGGAATAGATCTAGGGTATTTAGCAAATAGCCTTCTCCATCGTTGGAGAAAAGAGAGAAACTTTTCGCCCTTTGCTTGTTTGGTGTTGTAAAGTTCTTTTAAGGTTACCCCATGTTGGATGTTGAATGAGACGTGTGTTATGAACCTATTGATTAGTTCTTCAAAGGATTGAATTCTAGGTTCTAATTTAGAAAACCACTCCATGCAAGTGTTTCCTAGGCTTCTTGGAAATAACCGTAGTAAGTAAGAGTCCTCGTGTGCGAACTCTATGCTCATAGCTCGAAATTCTCGTACGTGGTCAAACGGATCAGTTCTCCCATTGTATTTGTTGTATGTTGGGTACTCAAAATACCTTGGAAATGGTATCATGTTGATGCTTGAGTCAAATGGATAAGGGCAAATGTCTTGTAATAGATACCTCTTTGTTGGCCCTTGTTGGATATTCTGGAATTGTAATTGTAACTATTGGATTTGTCTTGTCAAAGCATCTATTTGATTTGGATTCTCTATATTAGTTGAGTTAGGTGTGGTTGCTTCCTTGAGTTGATTGACATCAAAGTCTTTAGGAAGCTTAGCACCTTTGTCAGCTAATAAGAGAAGATACTTTTCCATGTCTTGCTCTAGCATCTTTTCCATAAATTTATGGAAATGAGGGTCTTGTTGCACTTTCTCGATTTCTTGTGCAGTTATTTCCTTCTCATGTGAGTTAATAAGAGGATCAATGTTGCTATATCATCCCCAAGGGTTTTCTTCAATCATGGCTGCTATTTTTTCGTTTTCTTGTTCTTGTTGTTTTTGATATGCTGCTCGCATGAAGATAGGCATACAAACATTAAAAGGTTTACCCTAGACTTTGATCTTGGATTTGATTGGATAAGTGTCAAGTTGTTGATTTAAAATCTGATTTTGTTTTGTCTAGTTTCGTGATGAAAGGATGATAGAATCCTTGATAGGAAATTTTGACAGAAAATCTTAGATTTTGGTGATAATGACACTATGCAAGATGCTGCAAGATTTAGGTATAGGGGTAAAGCTTTTTCTTTTTGTATGACTATTGTGTTCTGGACTGTAAAAAAATTATTTTGAACTGATAGAAACCTTGTATTTGATATGGGCAAGCTGACAGAATATCCTATTAACTCTCTGTTTTTCGGGTTTTATGGCACGCTAAAATAGATACCGGACGCGCTAAAACATAGACTAGGCGCGCTGAAACAGAACTTAGGCACGCTAAAACAGAGATCAGAGGCGCTAAAATAGAGACTAGGTGCGCTGAAATATAAACCGGGCGCACTAAAATAGAAACCGGGCGTGCTAAAACAGATACCGGGCGCGCTAAAACAGAGACTAGGCGCGCTAAAACAGAACTCAGGCACGCTGAAACAGAAACCGGGCGCGCTGAAACTATGACCTGAAGGGGTTTAAGACAAAATTACCTTATTCTATGAAACTCACTTGGTCTGGTATCATATTGGATGGCCGGTTGTGGGATGTATTCAGGATGAATTCTCTGACTATGATTGTGATGTTTCCTAAGAGCTCTTCTTTGAAAGTATGCTTGTGAGTCTAAGGGAGCTACGGCGTAGTCATCTGTATAACCCCTAGAGAAATCGTGATACCTATGAATAAAGGTTCTATGTTGGAGTAGAACTTTCCTACTTTGATATAGAAACCTTTGTTTTCTTAGGAGTTGTTTGTAGGCAAGTGTCCTTTTTGGTTTTTGGATTCATTTGGCAAGAGATTTCTTGACAAACTTGGTGGATACCCAATCTCGAATCATGAAAAATCCACAAGTGTTTTGATTTTTTTAGGATTTTTGTGATGATCTTATCTGAGTTTAATGACAGAAAACACAACAATCAAGAATAGAATGGTTTTAAAATCCTAGAATCTAAACAAGTAGTGTATGTTCTCAAGAATCAATGATTCTTCTTGATTTTTACCGGTTTGATAACAAGATAAGACAATTCAAACAGACTCACTCCTAGAGACAAAAGGTCATCGTTATATACTCGAACGGCCCACAGCTTGGAATTACGTCGACTCACACAGCCATGTCACCCCCTAGAGGGCGCCCGTGTTTTTGTCTTTTCCAGGTGCGTACTCAGAGTGACGGAAGTGGATACTGGATCCCCTGAGCAAACAGTCCTTGGAAATTATATGGTGAGTGCTTGAGGGTAGATTCTTCCCCGCCCCTGCACCGCCGAGTATTACAATGTTTGGAAACTGACAAGCGTGCTTCTAGTTCTAGGTTCTTAGATATGGTTTCCGTTCGGAGCGGCAAATGGATAAACTCCCTCGAGAGACCTCCTAATCTTTAAAACAAAGATTTTGGGGATGGTTATCCTCCGCACTTCCGTTGAAAGAGGGTTTCCCCAAATTCACATAAATTTTAAAGTGGGTTGGAATACCATGGCTTTTGGCTGTCCCCACTCAGGTCGTTCCCGTAGGGTGAGTACTTTTTCCCACTACGGCAGGTCTGTCTAAAGGTTTTAACAAAAGCATAAAATGCATAAAGTAAGTGGTGAGTCTGGTATTCTGATGCACCCAGTTAAGGGGAGAGCATAAACCTGTCACCCAAACACAGCAAGATTCTGTTCTTTTTAAGCCCAAAAGACAAATGATTTACTTCTAATGGAGATATTGCTCCATGACAAGCAAAATGTTCAATTTTAAAACCTCAAAATAGAAGTGTGATGTTTCTATCCTAGGATTGGTACATTTTTAATCCATTTCTATCCTAGGATTGATAAAATTTTAACCATTTCTATCATAGGATTGGTAAATTTTAACCAAACAGAAAGAAATAAAAGAAATCTGGCCGCGGACGCGTCGGATCCAGATGAAATAAATGACTTTAACTGAAAAGAAATGGCATGC
The DNA here is from genome assembly GCA_007258455.2 of Sequoia sempervirens. Lineage (NCBI taxonomy): Eukaryota > Viridiplantae > Streptophyta > Pinopsida > Cupressales > Cupressaceae > Sequoia > Sequoia sempervirens. The sequence continues at coordinate 24,123 of VDFB02082813.1, forward strand.
TGGAACAGAAACCAGGCATGCTATAACAGTGACCGGGCGCGCTGGAACAGAAACCCGGCGCGCTGGAACAGTTACCGGGCGCGCTGGAAAAAGAACCTGGCGCACTAAAACAGAATCCCGGCGCGCTGTAAAAACTCTCGTTCCCGCGAAAACTTTTACGTTGATTCCTGTACGACAAAATTTTCAAAAATTAGTAAAATTCGGGGTATTGCCCCACGGTGGGCGCCATTCTGTAAGCGTGTAAAAGGGGAAAACTAAGTAAACAATGCCTCTACGCTTCTAAATAAGATATTGCATCTAAGATTAAGAAATTTAAACTAAATTAAACTACAAAATCTACAGAAATTTATCCTATTGCTCTCTAACTCTAAAGACTGAACTAATTTATTTAGCTCTCAGATTCTTAAGCTAATTAAACTATTTAGTGACACTTAGAGAATGAGAAATTAAACTAAGATGATTCTAATATGATTTAAGTATGCAATTCTATGCTAATGGCAGCCATGACTGCAAAAGGATGATGCTTGGTGGATGCTGGATGGTTTGGATGCTTGAGTGCTCTAGAAACCTGCAGAGTAAGATTACATTCGTTGGGATCCTTTTCTTGTAGCCCAAGAGCTATATTTATAGCTTTCACGGTAGCACAATTGCACAGGAAACCGGGATGAGGGGCTATGATTTCCTCTGGAGAATCCAAAGGCATGGGATGAGAAGAAGGAGCTGATCATGGAGAATGGTTTCTCCCCATGAAAACACCAGGCAAGATAAGAGGGAAGGTGGGTGGAAGGTTGTTGAGAGAACTTCCTGCAAATTTTTCCTGAAGCTTTCCCGTGAATGGCAGTGCCATTAATTTCATTGGTGGGGAAATAAATATTTATTGGTGAGGGAATAGTGCAAACTTTATGCAATAAATTTAAATAATTTTAATTTATTTAAATTTAGCAAAAATGAG
>VDFB02082814.1:0-70160 GCA_007258455.2 Sequoia sempervirens
AATAAATGCTTAAAAATCCAAATTAAATCTAAATGCAACTGGAAAGCTATGATCTTGCTCAGAGAAGATAGGCGCATATCATTATTGAATATTCAGAGCAATTACAATATCAAAATCTGAACAATGAATTAAATATGATCTAATTGAAAAACCTGGTGGCGGCTGCAACATGCATGAGAGTTCTGATAGAATATGATATAGATGTCTCTTGTCTTCAGATCTTCAACCCAAAAACGATAAGAAACCTTCCAAAGACCAAGGCGCACTGATACCAAGCAACAAAGACTGAAGAAAGAAGGCATCCTTTCCCTGAGATGAATTGTACGGCCCTGCTGGTACAAGAAAGTACGGCCTGCTGCAGCAATGATAAATAAAGTACGGCTCCTTGAAAGATGTGCCAAAACTCTGATAAAAGATCTCTAATAAAGTCGCCTTTATTGCTAGATGATATCCTCTGAATCTCCTTTGAAAATCAATGCAATAAGATCAACTGTAACTCCTGAATGAAGTCACCCAGATGCAAGCTTAAACTGGTATTTCACAGTCTCAGTCTGCCTAATTCCTGAAGAGTTTTCGTTCTCCAGAAACGCTTCGTCTGCCAGAAACCCTAGGGTTTGCAAACTCCAATGCTCAGAGCAAAAAGACAAAAGTTGAATAGCAATAACATGAATGGTTCGATTTTGTCTTTCTTGAAAATATATACTCCCTTGAGAAAATTCGACCCAAAGCTCTTTTAAAATAATCATTTAATAAAATGATTTAATTCGCCTTTAATACTTAGGAGAATATCATTTAATAATTGGCGTCTTATTTTAATGAATAATAAATATTCATTATGTCATAAATTAATGCTTTATTATAAAGTATAATAAATACTTTATAATAGGCCAATTAATTAAATATTTAAATATTTTAATAAAGTGACTTTAATATAAAGTCAAAATATTAAATATTCATTAATCACCAAAATACTCCTTATTTCTCCGTCTGATCATCAAACTGAAGAACTGGGTCGACTCTGAGCTGAATAGTTGAACCAGGTGCCCTGCCAAAAATAGCAGCTTCCGCCTGACCTAACTTTCTAAAAATAGAAAGTTCCTGAAAATGCACTCTGGAAGATTTTGCGAAGGCCCAACCTGAAACAACTGCAATACTAGAGCTACCAAACACTGAGTAACTGCCCCAGATGATCCTCTGCACACTCCTGTCAGCCTACGAGGATCGAAATAATAGGCTAACCTCGTCACCAGCTGCGCTGACTAGGATGGGGACATCACAGTCCGCCCTCCCTGAAATTGCTTGTCCTCAAGCAATCTCAACTTTGGATGCTGTAAGATCTCCTCTAACTCCAATGTAGCATCCTCAACTGGAAAATCTCTCCACTAACAAGAGGAGGTACAAACACATCGAAATCATTACCAACATCATCACTTTGTTAATGGTCATAAGCTAATTCAAAGACACCAATAGTATTTCCTTCAACTTGCTCTTCTTCACTTGCTATCACATGCAAGTCAAGGGGCGTATTATGAGGCTCTACCCTTAACTCTTCACTTGCCAAGGCATCTTCATCAAGCTCACGTTCATTTTGATGTGATATGTGCAACTGGTTTGTGCCATCTTCAATGCTATATGACTGATTTTTATCTTCTACTTGCATATTTGTCGGCTGCAATTCACAAATAGGCACTTCATCTCCTTCCTTCTTTGATTCTTCAACCAAACCTTGTTTTGCTTCCCTTTTTATCATTTTCCTAATGTGGTCCACCATCTCCGACTTTTCGGGCTCCAATGACGCCACACATTTCAAATGGGAATCAAATGAAACATTGTACCTATAATCATCTGGCATGTTTTGATATTGCTCACGGAGTTTGGCAACCTCATGTTCACATTGTCTTCTATACTGTTTGGCATATTCAATGAAATCCCTTACGACATCACTAACCTTTCCTTCCTCAGATACCATAGTTGAATCTGACTTCTCACGATCCCTGGACCTTAGAAAACGCAACATCTTTGAAACTTCTGAAGGCTAAACTGAACTCTGTTCTGACCTCTGGTGTAGAAACTGATTTCTCTGTCATTCAACTGTCAATTGAACCTTGATGGGCACAGGATGGCAGGATCTTGGCTCTGATACCACTGTAAAGAATCGGACCAAATTTTTTCGATTTTTTCCAAATTACACAACAATGTAGAAGGCACCCGTTAGGGTTAGATAAATCAAACCAGTAGTTACAATATAACTCATTGCCAAGAATGCGCACTCAACCTCAACATGAGAGAGGCTGTCATATGGCAAGAGGATCATCAGTACAATAAATCAGAACTGCAACTGAAAGTAACTCAACACCAAGTATGTGCTACCCAAACCAGAATGGAATGAGGCGACCATATGGTGGAGATTTAAAGAAATACAAATGCAACTTCGAAATAAACTCAACACCCAGAATGTGCTTTCAAACCCGGAGTGGGAATGGAGCTACCATAGGGCGGAGATGTATGATATTACAATGCAAATCAAAGTAAATAGGCGGCAAGCCAGCCTCTTCCACTTATTCAGTGGGCAATTACAAACATGATAAGCAAAATTGAGAGAATTGCTGACAGTACTACTGTTCAGCTTACAATGAGAAGTAGAATGCCTGCAAGATCAAGGATTTAAGCTCTACAAGTTGCTGCAATAGTAAAGATGTCATCCACTAGGTCAATAATGAATTCCTAACACCCGTCCTTCGCTAATATGCAATTTTCTCAAGTCTGATCTGACAGACCAGCAACATGAATTACAGAACCAGCAATACATAAACTCAATGAAAAGCTCACAACTCACTCATTTCTCACTCAAATTACATGAAAACTGATGCAAAATACTCTTAAAATGATGGCACCTAGTTTAGTTATGAGAAAGGACAGCTAAAAGTGGCTATTAATTAATGGCACGGATCCCAAAGCACTCCAGAAAGGGCGCCCTACAAGGAATGACGAATTTGCTTTATAAAATCATAAACTTCGTATTAAAATCTGCAAATATTCATGAAGGGTCTCTTCCAACAGAGAAAACCAATGAGACAATACCCAGAACAACTCTTTTTGTATTTTTTGATTTATGAGTGAAACTTCGAATCAACTATGATATTCAGCAACTCTAGAATATGACAGAAAATGCAAGTACTCAGCTACAAAATGCAAGATCATCAAAACAATGCAAAACCTCACTACAAATGTACTCAAAACAAGCAAACCTCTCTACTAGGTGATATCTCTCAAGCACGAAGTCGAGCCCAAGCTAGGAGGCATTCATTCCTCGAAGCAATCCAGCAACCATTTCGGCAGCATAACAATACTCAAGATATCAGATACTGAAAATGAAGACCAAGACCTCCTTTTATAAACTTGTGATGACTTTCCAGAAGCTTCTAGAAACCCTAACTTTCAAATTTGAACTGTCTTCTTTTCCCTCCAATTTGGGCGCCCCCTTTCTCAAGGTTTAATTTAACTTTATTTTAAAATCTTTTCCTTCATAAAAAGGCGTCCTTTTCTCCAAGTAATATTTTGAACTTTAAAATATAATAATTCACCTCAATGAGGCGTCCACCCATAAAGCCCACCTTTTAAAACAACTTAAAGTTCAATCACTAGGCTAAGGGGGGGGCAACAGTAAAATATAACATTAAAATATGACTTTATTTAAATAATCTGAACTTATCTCTCCAAATGTGCCCCAAAGCCAAAATGAACAAGCCAACTGAACTGACTGAAGAAGAAAGCCAACTGATCAGGAGCCAACATGTCAACTGCCAAAAATAGAATTTACTAAAAATAGTAAATTCTTGAAAGTGCTCAGAATGTCGAACCGAAACCACCAACGCGAAGCTCTCAGAAAACCCAGAAGGAATCCGCAATCCAAGTTGAACATTTCCAAGTGCAAGCTCCGCAAAAAGACGAAAACGTCCTCCAAGAAGTTTGGAAACCCTGATTCGAGCTTCTGCTTAGCCTACGAGTTTCCAGAAATAGGCTAAATCCAAATGAAGAGCGTAGGGCTAAATTGGGGACATTACAGCTACCACCACCTCTATCACCCATTGTGCTAGTTGAACCAACCTCCATCACACACTGTCTTGCTGTTATTGCAACTGATAAGGTGTAATGTTCAAGATAAGGTTGTGCCCACTATTTTTGCTTTATATCTTCCCTTGCAATATATCTTTTGTACCTGTCACTTTGTTGCATCAAGCAAAGCTAGATTCAAACCCTAAGGCTAGCAAGAAACTGCTCGGATACCACTATAAGAACCCTAGTTCTCCCAAGCTGAAATACTGTGTACTGCTAAGCTGACTGCTGAATTTTGTTTTTTGTTTGTTTTGGGGTTTTATATTTTTTTGTGTTTTGATATAATGATGCATAAAAGGTAAATGCATAAAATACTGGAAATAAAGACTAATCTGGAAAATATAAAGCAATTACAAATGTCGCAAGCATATATCTTTATTCATTTATTCTTCAAAGATTTTTGCAACCAAATGCATACCCATATTGAAGAGAGATTATTACATCAGAAAATCTGAGTGTTGACAGCAATAAACATATCTGATGAAAGGCTCAATCTGCTGCAAGCATAAGTTTCTCCACCTTAAAACACCATCAAACTCCCTCCTAGATATAGTCGTCCATAATAGAGATGAAGAGCCTCAAAAAGTCAAGGCGTTTCAGCCTTGAAGAAACATGCCTAGGGCTTGGTGCTTGTATGGCCTGCTGCAATCAGAAAGTACGGCCTCTGAAATGAGTGCTAGATAAATATTAAAGGCAGCCTTTATGATGATTATTCTTCCCACAAGAAAGATGCTTGAAACCCTTGAAATCTTTCTTCCAATCTGCACAAACTTGACTCCTAGATGAAGCCAACAGTTAAGCAATCTTCAGCTGATAGTCTCACAACCTCAAAATGCTGATATACTAAAGAAGCTATGCTCTCCAATGCCAAAAGCTTCAGAAAATGCAAAAACCCTTTTTTCTGTTCTCCAAACACCAATAGAAGTCATGAAATAAAGTTATCAAATGCTCAATGGATGAATTCGATTTCTTCTTGGTTGCTTATATACTCCCTTCAAAGAGGTTGACCCCCATTTTTCCTTTTTAATCATTTTAAAATGTTATAAAGTTTGCACTTTATAAATAATAAATAAACTCCTTGAAATTGGAACCCAAACTCTTAATTAAAATGGGCCCCTTTTAATGATGAATAGACCCTCAAGCATAAAGTGCAAATATAACGTTATAATATAACATGAAAAATATTAATTATTATTAAAGTCACCTTTAATAATAATTAAACATTATAACTTAGGCAAAACTCCTTATTTCTCCAAACCAACTGAATACCAGAATCGACACTGCCAATTTAGCACATTTAGGAGCCCTGCTATAAATAGTAACCTTGGCTGAAAGACTTACTATAAATAGTAAATATGAGAAACTGAGCCTTGAAACCCCTACAAAAGCCAAGCATGAACCTCACTGAACTCTGAAGAAGGATAAAACCATCAATTGACCAAGTTTTTGCCACAAAAGACCCTCTATCCAATCCCATTAGCCTATGAGGGTCAACTAATAGGCTAATCCTACTAACAACTAGTGTCTAGCTAGAAGGGGACAATATAATAGTAATGCCCTTCAGCTATAGTAATAGGGCACACAAAGCAATGCCATATTGTTCAAAACTATTTTACCCCAAGTTTTTGGGACAGGGACGGCAAGGGACGGGGTGATGCGTTTCGGGGACAGGGACGAGGCTAAGGCCATTTTTAGGGGACAATAGGGGACGACTATTAAGAAAATAGGGAACTTAATAAATATAGAAATTTTCAAATATTCATATGATAAGGAAATCTTCATATACATCATAGAACCTTAACACATAATATTAGAGTTCAATTGATATTTTGAATTTTCATTTCATAGAAAGTGAAACAAATGAAGTTTTAACAAAATTTAATTGCATTCATTGACAAGGTTATCATAGAAGAAGAATTTGGGGAGGTACTTCAAGAGTATGAACTCTTGAAATTGGAGGAGTATGATCTTGTCCATTACCCCAAGAAATCAAAAAGAGGCAATTCAAATCAGCAAGAAGATAGTTTACAATTTGTAAACAATCCATTGTTTGGGGTTGATGCTGATTTGTCTTATGATAATCCACTCTTTGAGTTGGATGATGGTGCTCTTTTTGATCCCTATATGGAGTTTGACAATTTTCACATGACTTGGGATCCTAGTAGTGAATCAAAACTTCCAATAGGGCTTACTGATGCATTCCACAATGTGCATAATGAGCAGTGTGCATGCAGCTTTACTTTGAGCCCATTCACATTTGATTTGACTATGAGCAGAAGACACACAAGTGTGAGTTGGATGGTTGGTATGAGATGTTTCCTTTTGTGGATGAAGGGAACAAATCTTACAGGTGTTTTGAGTTGCTTCTACAGGACATTCATGCTATTGGGATACATGATATAGGAGCAGATTTTGAGGAGTTTGGCATTCCTGGTGTAGTTAGAATGGTGCAGCAAGAGCCATCAGAAAATAGGAAGGACAAATTCTAAATTTCTCCATGGGATCTAGGTGGAGTACACCCATGGAGGGTTATGATACTTGGAGATTATTACACTGTGTTGCTTCACCATCTTCAGCTTGGTGAAGATAATATCAAAGCCGCACAGCAAAATTCAACAAGTGATGAGTATGGCAGGCTTCCGGTTCGGTTGCGAACTTTGGGATCTACTATGCTTAGCAGTTTGCTTCTTCTTTACACAATGTTTGATGAGGCTGTCAATTTAGCTCTATCTTTCTCCAATGATTGCAGTGGAGTTTTGGTAAAGCATTGTATATACTGGTTTGGGATCTTGGCATTCAGGATGAGCCTAGTTGTTCAGGTGTAGATTGTTTGGAAACAAGCAATCTTGGGGAGGGCAGACTATAATGTCCCCTATTTTCGAGATCTGTATCTCTGTAGTGGTTAGCCTACTATCTGGTCACCGTAGGCTAATGGGATGTTCAGGGGACCTTTTGAGGGTGTTCAGTGGTTCCTCAGCTAAATTTTTTATGTTTATCTCAATTTTCTCTTGCTGAATGACTCAGTGTTTTGGTGGTGGACCTTCTGGAGGTTGTTTTGGTCGATTTCTCCCACACTTTTTATAGTGAGTCAATTGGTCATATTGCCTATACTTACTATTTATAGTAAGTCATGCTTGGTTCAATCGTCATCATGCCTACATCTGGAAAATATGGTTGGATCACTCTTTTGAGCTGGTGTTGGGTAATTATTGAGGATTAATGATTTATTTATATTATCAAAGTTATTTGACTTTAATAATATTAATATTCAATGATGACTTATTAAAAGGTGATATAAGGGGGTTAAATGGAAATTGATAAGGTGTTTCTTTTTTTTTGGGGGGGCAAACTACTACCAGAGTGGGTAGCACACTTCAATTATATAAAAAAAAAATACAAAATTTGAAAATTGCTCCAGCCCAACACACCAAAAAGCTGAACACCCACACAAACTGACTACAAAAACAAAGACCACAACGCCAAGACCGAAGCCTACAGGACCTCCCCAGAAAAGTAGGATCACTCCTCCAAAGAGGAGAGAACAAAAATTACACCAAGGCCCACATCAGACATTTGACCACTGATATGTCCTAAAGAACAATGTTGTTTGCTACCACAAAATCCAGGGAGATGAACAGAGCCTTCCCCACCACCACTGCAACGAAGAGACTTCCTTATACACGCCTCTACCCGCCAAAACCTATAACAACTGCACAGTGCCACCCCTACGTCCACCATAATGACTGCTTGGAACCCCACTTACTCCCTTCGTCGATGCTAAGGCTCTCAACCGACTAGGCATAAATAGGGAAAACAAATTGAGGGCTTGTGCGACCTCCAAACCGAATCCCTATTCGAGGAAGGGCATTTTACAAGACTAGCAAAACATTATGGTCCTTCACCTCAAACTTATTACAAAACGCCGCCCACACATTAGAGGAAACCCAGCTCCAAATCCTTCAGACGATCCACTGTTACGAAGCTACCTCCAACAAGACAATCTTAGCCACGTTACACAGCTTACTTGTCATTCAAAAGAAATTCTACCCAGTCACGCCTAAGGTTGCCAAGCTTTCCCACAAACCAATATCAGCTGAACCCTTTACCTTTTCCTTCTGGTCAACTGCTTCATTGGCCAACGCATTAGCAAGCAAATTTGCCTCCCTAAAAACGTGCCCAATCGAGAACTCCACAAGAAGCTCCAATAAGGGAGATATTTTGTCCACCCAGCAAGAAAGTTTCCAACTTGGGGCTTTTCGAAATTAATAAGGTGTTATATTTAATGACACTTTATTAATTTATTATTTTAAAAGCCAAATGCATCAAAAGAAAATATTTATTTTATTTAATTACTTGGCCGAGTGGGGATTTGGAGTATAAAAGCCAAAAAGCATTTGTTTTTTCATGATCATTGTTTATTTTCTTGAAACTTGTGCAAATTGGAGAAACTAAGCAAGGTTTGTTGGTTTTGAAGATTCAAGCTTTTTTAGGACAAAAGCCCTCAGAGAGAATAGTGTCTACAGGTGCGAAAGATCACCCAAGGGAATGCAAGGGGATATCTCATTCAAAGGTTATTATTGAGCTACATTGAATTCGGAAGGTTGACTTAAATCAGACATTCAAGGTGGAATCATACAAAGTTTTTGGAGATTTCCAATGTTCTTAGTTGCTGATCAAACACTTTCAGATCTGCATTATTGCATATTATGTAATCCAGAGGGGGTTACTATAGAAACTAACCCATAACTCATTGAACAAGCATGTATATATAGCATTCAACAATTAGCCTCTTGGAGGGAAATTTCAAACATGCATCCAACCAAATCTGGCCCTCAAGATGCCCACATGATCACATTAATGCCCACATGATCACATTAGAGTAAGGCCATTAGGAAGGCCATTAGGAAGAGAGATCTACCTAGGATGGTGCAAAACACCACTAGCAACTCAGCCACCAATCAGATCTAGGAGTAAATGCAATGCCAAGTTGAGGAAGTAAAGTTTCAAATGCTAAAGCATGTCATGACCATGCACTAGGCTCAAAGTGATCATTTGAATCACTTCCTATCATGGTAGATTTGCAAATGGCCCATGGAACAACATCAAGGTTGAGAAGACATCCAACTACCTATGAACTAGCAATAACTTTCAAATTTTCAAATCCCTTTGAGAAACACAAGAAGAGGCAAGGTAGGTTGGTTGAATAGTGAACAATTGGGTATGTCAAGTATTTCAACTTCATTTGAATACCCATTGAACATGTAGTAGGGAAAATTGGACAATGAATAAGACATGGAGAATAGTCCAGTCACACCACAATGAAGAGACATGAAACTACAAGCAAGTAGAAGTCGCCCACACAATGAAAAACAATAACAAACCATCACAACATGTTGATCCACCACAAAGATACATATGACCAATAGAGTACCTATGGTCACAACATGAGGAACTAAGCAACACACCAACCATCATACTACCACAAGCCACCAACTAAAAGATGACCATCAATAGGAAAGAACACAACACAATGCACAACAAAGGAAAAGATAGCAAGACAAGTCACCAAGTCATACCATAAGTGAAGGATAAAACTCTTTATGAAGTTGCAACAAGGAAAGCACACAAAGGATAACCTGCATAAAACACTTGGGAAAATAGGAAATCATCATATCAATGCAAACACCAAGTTTAATAATAAAATTTAGGCGCAAGCGAACATTGGCTCTGATTAGGGATGTGTGCCCTTTGTGGGCACAACAAGAATCCAAACAAGATCTCTAGGAGCAATCGCAAAGTGAAAAAGGACGAGGGAAAACCAAAAGACACAAGACATAAACATGTATGTACAAGGCACAAACAAGCAACTTGTGGCCAAAGACAAGAAAGAACAAAGGAAACTTGAGATGTGTGGTCGCTAAAATTCTTTTAGCACACTTATAGGTTGAACCATACAAACAAGATCCATGAAACAAGGCCATGGATAAAGTGCAACAATCAACTTGCTTCTATCAAAGACAAGTTGACAGAATGATCTAAACTTTCTCAGGCAAACAATGTATCCATCACCCAACTACAACAAACTACGTCCACCGCACATAGACATAGGCAAACCAAAAATGCAAAAAGCAACAAGTTTGAGATACCTCTTTCCAACTATGATCAGCAACCTAGTCCAATCACTCAATGAGAAGAGAACCTTCACAACCCATGTCAATCACATCTACATAATTTCCACCACCTTGAAATGATGAATCTCGACAAAAACTAAATGTCTCAAGCTCACACTCTCAAAACATCTTACTACGATCTTGATCTACATAAGGGAAGACATCTTCCTACATCTCAAACCGAATTATATCAAGCTTAGGTATACAATCAATGTAATGTCCCCTTTTTAATCAAATTGTATTTGTGGAACCAAGGGCCAATCCCTATCTCCAATGAGCTAAGCCCAAGCCTAAAGTATGGTTCGTTGTCATTTCCTAGATGCCTACCAATTTGTTAGAAGTTGTAATGAGCCTGCTCAAATCTGATCTCAAAATGCTGATTGAAGGCTCAATGGATTTCATCAAACACTTCACATGCAAGACTTTCAGCTTGCTGGTCTGAGTTATCGGTCTAATATAAAGGCTTGAAGATGATATCAAAGTACTCTAAATGCTTGGAAATCAAAACTACAATGCATAAACTATACCCTAGATGCATCAATGACTTAATTTCATCATTTACAATGCTCATATATGATTTCTAAATGCAAAACATGCACCTACAGCCAACTGGTAATTTTAGCAAACAGTTGGTATGCAACCTATATGTTGATAAGAACATCTACAGCCATTGACATTTGGTCAAATAGTTGGCATACATCTTCATATCACATTCAAATGAACATTACAACCATGTGAGACTTCCCAAAGATGATGTCTTATTGAAATGCAATTGCCTACACAAGTTATAATGGAAATGCCAAGACTCTTGCCTTACAACATGACCCAACTGAAAAAGCCAAAGTCTGATTACAATGTCTACCTACAGCAGTAGCTAGTATTTGTGATTTACAATGCAACTCCAAAGATTAAAAGATGCTGATTATAACAGCTTGAATAAAAATGATGAACAAATACAATGACAATATTGATTTTATAATCAAGTCTGATACCAAAATAAACATCTACAGCAGCTCTACAAAATGCATCTATATGACATGTAGATAGCATGAAATCTTCAAGGAACCTGTAGCTTGAAGTTGCCTTGAGTCTCCAATGATGAAGCAAGCATTATCTCAAAAGATGAAGACCTCATGAATCCCAAATCGAGCCACCTATGCTGCCGCCCCTGTTTCTGATGCAATGGCAGATATAAAATAATATGCAGCCTCTTGGTTGCCAACAAAGCCTCCAACAAGATCGCCTAGACCTCTAATATGAAGCGCCTCCACTCCTTGATGAAATCGTCCCAAGATGAAGTGCCTATGAGCAAAATCGAACCTCTCACACAAGCTGATATGAAGACAGAAATTCTGGAAATGACTGATACAAAAATCTGAGCATGCAATCGAACTCCTTCATGCCAAACTTGTTGAAAACTTAACACCAAAATGTCTCCACAAAGCCCTAAATCGAATCATACAAAAACTTGGCCAAAGGCCACTAAGTTTTAACAATGGAGCTCAAATAGAAAGTCTGAAGTAACTTTCTCCCAGCTGCAATAATTCAAGTGATATTTCACACCCTCAAAATTGTTCACCAATTGGGAGTTTTCGTTCTCAATGGCGAAAGACAACTGCAGAAACCCTAGGCTCCACAACCATTAAACATCAACATCAACAACAACAAATCTGCATGATAGGAAATGAGCCTTCAATGCCTATTTATTCTTTTTCCTCAATAGGTCGGCCTCCTTCTACAACTTTCCCAAGTTACCTTCTAGAAGAAATATTATTTTATTCTTTTATTATTTTAATATTGCACTTTATAAAATATAACCCAACTCCTAAAGTGCAATATAACATTATAACATAAAATAAGGTTTCCAAAATTAGAAACATCCATGGTGATAATAGGAAAACCTTCATATGACCAAGAAATGAGCCAACCAAGCAACTGGGTAACTGCCACACGATCCTCTTATCAAGTCCCATTAGCCTACAAGGATCAAGAATAGGCTAATTCCGCCAAAATCCATTGCTCATGAAAAAGGGGACATTACAGAAGTGGCAAAGGTATCAATAATTCTAAGTGTGGAGTGTTTCTAGTCATATTTCTAAGTTTCCACAAGTTGTTGAATTTTCAAAGTTCATCGTAGCAACACGCCCTTCCAACTAAGTCCGAATTCTCCTTGGTTCCCATTGGACTCTCAAAGTTCATCATACAAACATGCCTTTTTGTCTAAGTCTGACTTCTCCTTAGTTCCCACCAGATTTTCAAACTTTATCACGCTAGCATGCCTTTCTGCTCAACTCCACTTCTCCTCCATTCCTATCAAAGTTTTGTACTTTTCCATCACGACATACCTTTTTGCCAAACCCTATTCTTTCCTTCCTCTTATCGGAGTTTCAAACTTCTACCTATTGAAATGCCTCCCCCCAACTCTTGACCTATGGCAATCATGCAACATCCTCAACCCCCAAACTCTGGCATTCCTATCTATTTATATGATTCGCCTCATCTACCTCCTACTACAATACAAAAGCATCATTAATGCCAAATTTAACCACACAACTTCTCCAGAAGGGTTTCTTTCCCAGAAACATTTAAACTTAAAAGGGGTCCAGATTCACATGAGCACGCAACTTGAAGGATGATAATGACCTTGTTTTATTAATGTGATGGTTGAGGTTTTGTCACCACTTTAGAGGTTTTCACAAGCTCTTCTTTGCCCTACACACAAAAAACTCTTCCCTTGGCTGTTCAAATATGCCAAAGGAGATATATTTCAAGGTTTTTCATTGCTCTAGATTATTGATCATTCTACAAGTTGAAAGCCTAGCTAACATTGTTCTAAGCACTAGTGTTCGAACAATTGGATTTGAGGATGAAAACCCTCAAATTTGTAGAGACCAAAGAACAAAAACCCTTTGGTCATCCAAGCACGAGAATAGAAACCCTTTTACTTGGCAACATGATCACTCAAAGGTCGCATGTGAGCTTCAAGGTCATGGATCTTTAGCTACATTGAGTTGCACGACATTCTAATTGTCATGGGAGCAAGCACTATATTCATCTATTTGTTATAGTTGTCATTGAAACATTGTAATATATTTCAAAATAGCTAATATAGAGAATGCTCTATTATTTATCTTGCATCTTTGTGAGTCAGATTTATACTCTAGGTCATAATTTTACTATGTAAACGTGAAGAAAAGTTCTAGGTCTATGTTAGATTCCAATCAAATGTTAAATTAATCACATTGGGTTACGAAATCTACTATGTATGTGGGTTCAAGTATGATAATTTATGTTGTCAAATCTATAGGTGTTACAGTTTCCTTGAATGCATTTCAAACTTATTCTAATAAGAAATATTCTGAGGTTTTTCTGCCAAGGGTTGGCTCATGGGTCCTATGGGGCATTAATATTGTTGTCTAAGCATTGAGGAAATTGAAGCTCTTGGCCAATTTTTTTAAACACTTGAATCCAAAGTTTACCAGTTCAAACCATAAGTTTAGTTTTAATGTACTCTGGGGAATTAATGAATGCAAATCAATGAAGAAACATGGTTTCTCATTAGTTACGGTTAAAAATAATTAAATCAAAAGTTTATTTCATTAAAATAACCATTAGGGTTATTACAACAATTAATGTATAAGTCATGGAAGAGAACTTAGGAATTTGCTAGACTAGTTAAAGTTTCTAAACTCAATTTTTGAATAATATTTACCCTATCAGCTTATTTCCATCATATTTTTGGCTCAAGTTAGTTATAGTTTGCAAGAATAGGGTTAATATATGTAAACCTAAATTTTAATGGTTCAAAATATCAAATACTCAGAGGTATTTTTTATAATATTTTCTTAAATATTTAGCTTGGGATATTACAATCAAGCTAAGCTACCACATGTTCATCTTCAAGTTCATATGTGTGGTGCAACTCAATGTCACTTCCACCTATATGTTGGATCCACAACAAATATTCCAACTCTAGAGCATCACCATCATCCACAACATTAGAAGTTTGTCCTTCATCACAAAGGAATGCGTCATAGTTAGTTGTGCTCACACTAGGCTCTTGGACAACTTGGGGCTAGCATACACCATCTTCACATATGTTGATGGGCTACTTCGTGCTTGGATCAAACTCATGTTCCACATCTTCATTATCATCAGTAGCATAAGAGTCAAACCAAGGCAAATCAAATGAACTAAGTCCATCTCATTGCCTCTCCATTTTAATTTCATTTTTGCAACCTATTGCATCATACTTATTTCTACCACCAAACTGAAACCACTTTCTTCATCCTCTCCTTGCATGCAAGAAAAATAAACCACTGCAATGGTAATATCCATATCTACAACATATTCGACAAGTTCCCCATCAATATTAATGCCATCATGATCATAAGAGTTGATGTCATTGGTTGTCAGATCATCTAACTAATAAAAGTCAATGTAGAAATCGTTAAAAAACAAAGGAAAGGTTCAAGAGCCACCAGAAGAGATACCATGCACTTACTCTTCAACACAAACACCTACAACATCATCTTTAGGAGCTGACACATCTAATTGCAAATTGATGCAAACACTGCCCACCTTGCCAATACAACCATCCCAAGCTATTGTGCCATCATCCTCAACCCTCAATGAAAAGTCACCAATACAAGATTCTTTTGGGCAGCCACAACACACCGCATATTTTCAATATGAGCCTTTGTAGTTAACAACCCCTTTCTCTATTCAACTCTTTCCATTTCAAGGTTGTCAACCCACACATAGGCCTACTACAAACTAATGGGTTTAATTTCCTGTATAGCCACACTTAGGCCAATCTCACATGCATCAAAACATAAATCAATTCAGGTGAACATACTGGGCCTACACTTCCTTCGAATATCAGAATGTGCCATACCAAACCTATGACTGAAATCATAACCGAACTCCCCCTCTTGTCTTTTGATGATAATCATATTTTTGAAAAGAGAAACGTGATCAGCACTGCAAGTGTACTCTTCAACAAATGAGTCATAAGGTCATTCCAAGAAAATAAATAGTGCGACGGAAAGCTACTGAGCTAGTTTTGTCCCTTCCCACATAAAGACCTAACAAAGAATTACATCCACATATATTCATCCTGAAAATGAAGATCCTCCATGAAATCAAAGAATGTATTGGCTTGTGACTCCCCTTCAATGACATCACACCTATCAAACTTAGACAATAGATTCAAAATCATTCGAGACATTGTTTTCATTTCATAGTTGAACCATGACAAGTCAAGTTGCTTCTAGGTAGTATCAAGGGCAATGGCGGGATTTTGAACATGATTATCTGTGGCAGCAAGCAAAGCATTGGATCATAGCTTAGATTCAAGCATTTTGATTTTTCATTCAAGTTCCTTTTGTTTCTTGATGAGTTGATCATACATTTTCCTAGATACTTGTACCCTTTGGGAATGACTAGGAGGTGGAATACGACTTACCACAATGAGAATATGCATCACTATAATATTTTGAGTCATACTCAATAACAAAATAAGAAGGGCTTGAAGAATAGGAAGAGGCATATGAAGGAACATCCCTTTCGATGCATTTAGACCTAAAGGCTGTGACTGCAAACTTATAGCAAATCGAGACAATACCACACTTGTTACAAGTAGACATTTCCTTTACTAAAGAATCACAATATCACCAAGAGAAAGAGGAGAAGAGGCACATACCCTTTTACAATGCCCGCATGTTGAGATCTACAACTTTGTGACACTGTCAATAAATTGGTAGTTGTAGAAATAGAAAAAGCACTTTGATTCTTGGCAACAAAGTTGCTACCTCACTAAATGAAGAAATCGTTGGTGCAAAAGACCCACTAAGGAAAGAAAAAATTCCTAGGCTGAATTCCACCAACAAAGTCTTCAACAAACTTCAACCCTTTAATGCATCATCAACAATGGCACCGATTTGTTGGTGTCAATTGATGAGATGCTAATTACAAACAGAAAAATGGACCAGTGTAATAATGTAAAAATCCCCCAAGTTGTTGAGGTCTAAAATATGAAACCATGGCTAGAACATCCCCGTCAATGGCACCAATTTGTTGGTGTAAGTTGACAGGCTACTAACTACAGATAAAAAAAAAGAGCATGGCCGCAAAACTTTCTTTAGTGAGGTTACAAAGATCTTCAAAACAAGAGCCAAGATATCACATCCTTGACAACAGTATCAATTTGTTAGTGCTCAAACATGCATCTCCACAATCCCTAAAGACTTGCACCAACACCCAAGGCCAAGGAGTGTGAACATAGGTGGTGGGCAAGACTTATGATCAAAATGTCGCATGAATGGACCAACGACTATGAGTGGATAGGCTCATCTTCATCTTTGGGCTCAGCTAAAATTTGTCACTAGACCAAAGACTAACTAGCTGCATGAAAGATCTTTTATTAATTTGCTAACTACAATCTTGCAAATGCACCTAAAGATGACAATTGTACAATATCCCCACAAGTGACTCCACTTAGCATTTCATACACAAGTACAAGGTTTGGGCATGCATGACATGATTCTCTAACAATCTAAGTAGTGTGTGATCGCTTAAGATGTTCCCTATGTTATATGTTGAATCACGAGAACATGTAGAACTATTATCTATTATTAAACTAACAAGGAGAGAGAGAACCAATTTGAGAAATGTTTAGAACTTCACCAATCAAACCAATGCCTACTCCATTGGGCAACAAGGTCATAATCATGGAAGGAAGAAGAGGATACACCTACAAAGCATAATGGAACCAGTTGTGCATATGTATCAAAATCAAATATAACACTTATGCAAATGGACATACTTAATAATCTGATCTTAATGCTACAACCAACCACATGAAGCATACGAAAGACCATTATAAAATAGTTTGCAATGAATTAGAATTTGTCATGCATTCATCTAACTTTATTACATTCATACTAGATAATGTGGCAAGAAATAATCCACAACTAGTTTTGAGCACCCACTTGAATAGTTACAAACTACCATGGAGACATACCATTTGCATGCACTTTGTTCATTAAATAATCTTCCTATGAGTTACAATGTGTATCCCATCCCTTTACAAACCTGACTTGCATCATCTAATACCCTATAACAATCTGAGACACTTGTGAGGCTGCAAGATAGGCTCAGCAGCCAACCCATGACACATCAAACAGATGTGTATATAACATTCAATACTCGAGCTCTTGGAGGGAAAATTCAAACATGCATCTAATCAAATCCAGCCCTCGAGACACCCAAATGACAATGTTAGAAGAATGAGACCATTTGGAAGAGAGATATGCCTGGGATTGTGCAATAAACCGCCAACAACCCAACCACAAATCAGATCCAAGATTAAATGCAATGCCAAAGTGAGGAAGACAAGTTTGAAATGAGAAACCATGACATAACCACGCATGTGGCTCAAGGTGATCATTTGAATCATGCCCTATTTTGGTAGATTGACAAATGTCCCAAGGAATGATGTCAAAGCTATGAAGACATCCAACTACCCATGAACTAGCACTAACTTTCAAATTTTTAAATTCCATGAAAAATGTCAGAATAGGTAGGGTAGTTGGCATGAACAATGGACAATGGGGTAGGTAAATTATTTGAAAATTTTGTTCAAATAACCACCTTAACACTTGGAAGCAAGGAAAATCAAACAATGAATAAGACATGGAGAACAATCCAATCACATCAAGATGAAGAGACGTGAGAGAGATGAAGCCAAAGGCAAAGCAAAAGTCCTATACACAATGGAAAACCAATAACACACCATCATAGCAACATATTGATCCACTACAAAGATATATATCACTAGAAGAGTACCTATGGTAACAACATAAGGCACTAGGTAACACAACAACCATCATACTACCAAAGAACACCACCAACTAAAAGATGACCACTGCAATGAAAGAACACACAACAAAGCACAAGGAGATAGGTGAAGACAACACAACAATTCACCAAATGATGTTGCAAGTGAAGGATAATTTTTTTTATGAAGTTGTGGTGAGAGCACACAAAGGACAACCTATATAAAACACTTGGGAAAATAGGAAAACATCACATCAACAAAAACACCAACTTTAATCATGAAATTTGGGTGCAAGCCAACAAGGTCAATCGTATCTCATTCCCCTCCTAAGTGGGTAGTTATTATTACACCATCTCCTTTGTGCACTTGCTATGTGAATCCTTGTCATCTACTTCCAACACATGCATGTGGTCCTTGCTATGAACACTCTTATCTGCACATCACCTTTCTAGTGCATTTTGTGCCTTCCTAGATCACTGTAATGTCCCCTTTTTGACAGACACCAACTATTTGTTTTTAGCCTTTATTTATTCCCGAAGGCCAAAAAGGGAGAAATAAGGGGAATTTATTAAATTAATTATTTATAAGGTTATTAAAAAAAAATAATAATAAATATTACAAAGTAACCTTATATTTAATTAATTTAATATTAAAGTGACTAAAAATAATATAATATCAAAAAGTCACTTAAAAGAATAAAATAATAATTTATTCTAGAAGCTTCTTGAAGTTACTTGTGAATTCTTTATAAGGAGCTTTTGGGGGACATTTGAGATATCTGGAGAATTACATTTGTTAATCAAATTTGGAGAGCTTGAATGCTTGAAGAATTGCCTGAGGGTTTGAAGACTCTAAGGTGCCGGGTTCAGTTGTGAAATATCAACCCTAGCTGGGAGTGAGTGGAGGATATTTCAGTCTTCAATTGGTGGCAAAATTTTGTGGCTTCAAAGCCAAATTTTGGAAATTAGAGGAGCATCGATTTTCTCATTGTTGCAGATTTAGAGAAGCATGGTTATCAGCTTGTGGGGGTCGAATTACTCTTGAAAGAATTCGATTTTGAGGAGTCACTTTCAGATTTTATGTTGCAAGATTCATCAGTCCCAATTATCCATTGCAAAGGGGCGATTTTGTTGTTATAAGGGGGTACGGAATTCTGATGTTATTCAAGCAAGCTGGGTGCACTTTACACAGGGGCGATTTCATGTTTGAAGGCAAATAAAAATCAGATAAAATTCTTGAGGACCTATTGACCTTCAAGGAGCATGGGCGCTGCATCTTGGAGCTTGTTGGTGTCACCTTTTTGAAGATTCGAATATTTTCTGGAGGCTGCAACAGTATACCAGGTTCCTTGTTTTGGCCATTATAGTTCTTGCATTTTAGAATAGAATAGTTCATTGCTCGTAATCAGCTTAAGGCTGTCATTAGTTGTAATCATTTCACATTTTATCAGATTGGAAATTCACATTTGTATACCAAGAGTCTTGGCTGGAGCATATTTAGTGGTCATTCCAATTGTAAAACAATCATTGCAATAAATATAGGAGTTATAAGGGTTCATGGCAATTGTTTGTTTTATTGTCAAGGCTGATTACATAACAATTGTTTGATAAAATGTCACTCCAACTTCTCTTGCATAACTAGTTGATAGATTGCATGCCAAGTGTTTTTAGAAATACCTCTTGGCTGTAGGTGTGCATTTCATATCAGAATTTCATGTATTTGCATTTGGAAAAGAACAAAAAGAAGTCGCATCTCATTTTAGTCTTCTCATTAGTTACCTTGCAATCATTTTTTATGCTTCATACTATCATTGGCATCAAAAACAAATCAGACCCAGCAAACTGAAACAAAACAACAGCAAACTAAGGTTGTAAGACAAGTGTTTGACAAAATTACCAAGGCACAAAAACAGGGGAAAAACTTCAGATTTGTCAAGGCACTTTACAATCACTCCTACATGGTCACAATTGCAACTCTTGTTTTAACCTATCTTCTATTGCTTCCTAGATGTCTCACTCAATATTTCACCATCCATTCCCACACTCAATTATATTTCGCCCATGAGCCAATCACCCCTTTCACCACGCATCAAATGCAGAGGGAACGACTAATCTATGGCAAGGGACTCGATGTGTTTCTTGAGTAGCAACATCTTTACCCAAAAAACTACCTACCTTGACAACTTCCTCTTGACTGGCATGAGGAACTTCTATAAAGCCTTATTGATCAAATTGTACGTTGAGGCCACAAACTATAGCATATAGCTATTTATAACTCCTTGAACAAAGGTATCAATAGCTCTAGTCCAAACAATATCCAAGAACTATAGATATGTGAGCTTATCAGTTGTCCACTCAATCTGACAATTTTATTCCTTTCTCCATGATTCAACTACACAACTAACTGAACAAAGAGTTGTGCTGGTAACTCTGTCCAAAATTATTAGAAGGTCATCAAAAAGATCCTAATCACAATATTGTCCAATTTTGACCCCTGCTAGGAGCTCCTTGTGTGAACTCATCCAATTTCTTCATCCACCAATTGATCTCTACAAGTGAAATCTAACAAATCATGCTTACCAAGCAATGCGCAAAGTCTAAGAGGGTCTTGACAACAAAACCAATATGTTAGCCATAATTTGGTTGCATGCTAAGACCAATGGCTAATAGCTTAGACTACTAATACACTAGCATTTCCTCGTGTCTCACTCAAAGAATGTTGAATCCATGACCCTCTACTCTCCTCTACGTACTTCCAATTATAGATCCTAAGCATTATATAAATAAATATGTTAAGAATCATATATGCACACAAACAACATTTACAAGAATACTAACAATTAGATTGATTGCCAATAACATTTGTATATCTATTCATTTCTTCATTCACCTCCCAACTATCATCCATCCATTTATATCTTGCATTACAATAACATTTGTATATCTATTCATTTCTTCATTCACATCCCAACTATCATCCATCCATTTATATCTTGCATTACAATATCAAGTGTATATATAGGAGTCTACTCCCTAGAGCCTTTGTAATGTCCCCCTCCTCACACTTGAGCAGTGGGGTTGTCCATTTTCCTATTCTAGAGTTCTTGTAGGCTAGATGGAGTTGATTAGGGGACTCAGTGACCAACATTGGGCTCAGTGTTGGTTTTTGATAGGACTTTCAATTTATAGCAATGGCCAGTTTGTAGTGCTTACTATTTATAGTAAGCCACAGGGCATCTCAGTGAACTTCAATTTTGTGTCAGTTTGTGTTTTGGAGAGTAATTACTATTTTTAGCAATTTCTATTCATAGTAAGTTTATTTTGGGTAATTCGTCCCAAGCCCTTATTGCTTCAACAGTGTCATTCCTAAGGTGGCATTGGTGAGCCTAAGGTTGGATTATTTAATATTTGTCTTTAAAACAACTTTATAACTTAAGCGAAGGGGTTGGTGGTCATCATAAAAAGAACCTTGGAACCTAATGTTATAACTTAATATTGTTTTAAAAGGAAACAAAAACAAAATAGTTTCCTTTTGGAGGTGGGAAGCCCAAGGGAGATATAAGGTGTTATAAAATAATTAAATTTTAAAAGGCTCATGAGGAGGGCGTTGGAATTGGAGGGAAAAATGTTTCAAACCTAAAGTTGCCCTAATTTCCCTCTCACTTTCTATAAAGTTTCATTTTGGCTCTCATTTGCTCATCTTGGAATTGGCAACTTAACATAATTGCAACTTAACATAATGTTGTTGGAATGACTCCAGAGTACTCTGGCTGCATGCTAAGGATGAAAACCCTAGCCATATTGAGCTGGTTTCAGTGTTGAAAGATCCACCCTAGCCAAATTTGAGTGGTTCCATCCAGGGATCACACTGTGCTACAACATAGGTCTGATTTACTGAGTTTTAGGTGAGAAAAGATGAAGATTTTTGTGGTATTTTGATTTGGGTTTATGGGTGTGAATGTGGCTTGGAGTTTGAATCATTTTGGAAGTGATTGGTAGGCACTTTGCATTGATTTTTGAGGTCTGATGCATTATCAGAAGTTCTGGAAACTCTAATTTTACCAGTGCTAAAGGACAAATCTTCTTATAACTCCGTTTGTGTCCAGCTCCTCGTTTTGGGCATCGGTGCATTGGATTCCTAATCTTTGGGCGCCATCTTTCAAGCTATCATTTGGGTTATTCAATGAAGATCTGATTTTTAGTGCAAAATTGCCCTCTCTTGTGGTCCTACCATTCTGGGAACCATTGGATAGAGGTTGTTGTATAACCTCTCTCTCTCAGTTTGTTTCCAGTGCTTAGTGGCTGTTTGGAGGCATTGGAAAACCTAATGGACTTTAACACATCATCATAGAGGAGTTTGGAGGAGATTGAAGTTATATTGTTGCTATTGTAAGACCTTTATCAGGTCTGAAACTTCATATGCCAGTTCTGATATAGCATTGTATTTATCTGATTTCAATTTGAAAACAATTGCTCTTGTTCTAAATGTTATCTATAATGAAAGGCATTGTTTCCTATTAGTTTCCATTTCTATTTGCCATATTCTCTATGCTGTTATACATATTGAAAATGCATTTGAAAACATAGACAAAACACATCAGCAAACAAACAATCAGCAATAGTGAGTTCAGGAAAAAATCAAGGGTGTATGTTACAGTGGTATCAGAGCCACTCTTTCCTACCAGCCTATGTTAGTCACATGTAATCAGCACCTTCCGTTCTATGAGTGAGAGAGCACAGAGGTATTTTCAAAGGGAGTTAAGGAAAGGACAGTGGCAGCCCCCACCCACTCCTGGAGGTCAAACCGTCTCAAGGATTCTTAAGGCTCATTGGGAGTCTTCATAGGGTGCAAAGATGTAGGAGGATCTGTTGATGTGATTTTTGTGACCGCATCAATCAGCAGAACAAAGTTGTCCGAAGGCTACTCCATTCTCTCTTGATCAAAGAATCCCATACGCTAAGATTGCCAGAAAGTTCGTATGTTCAACTCCAAGGTTCTGAAATGCTTTGGAATACCCTCAGTTGGTTCGTTGTGATTTGCTATTTTTACGAGGGGACTTACACAATTGTTCTTAAGGTTTTGCAGTTGACAACAATTTAAAGATTTGAAAGGGACTTTATGCGAATGATTTAGCATTGACATATGATTTCTCCTAAAACTAATCAGAATTGAACAGAATTGAATGGTTGTAGAGATTTAGAAAATTTAAGTCCTATCCTAAATGCAAAGGGTATTGAGCTTGGCTTCAATGAACTTCAACCAAACGTTGTTTTTCCTCCTATTGGACAACTTCAACAAGGTTGGTGCAATCTTCAAAGGAGTGAAAAGATGTTCAAATCACGATTCAACAATGCAAGTACCATCAAAACGATGCATACATACACATGAATCTTGATCGAAGTTAAATTTAAAAGGGATTCCAGTTGACCACGCAGGACAAACTCACCATCAATAAGCTTGTTAGTGGTATGGACTTATGAAGCTCACTCAAATCAAACACAACCACCCATAATTAACTACTTGCATGAAAATTAAGTCCTACTTGAAGTTGAAGGAAGAAGAAACCTCACAAACTACTCATGACACAAGTGGAGTTCACCATCAATGAAATTCTTTTTATTATGATTAGCTTTCGTGACAATTTCTTACAAAAATTCTCAAAGGGAGAATTCCCCTTCAAACAATGCAATGAAACTAAACTATTCTAAATCTCGAAAATGTCTACTCTCTAACTTGATCTGATATCCAACTGAATAACTAACTGACTGTACAAATGAGGGGACTCCCCTTTATATAGCTGGCCAAACCAATGGATGGCCCAGATCAAAGTACAATGGACGGCTCAGATTGAGCCACAAAACCCTAGACAAGATTTACCCTAAAAATTGCCAGAAGGTGGAGTGGCGTCATTAATGATCTCAAAATAGCAGATTCCTCCTTTGACCGCTATGGACAATTAATGCCCACTATCCCTCCAGAAGATTCTCGTCCATGATTCTGTTTCCATTGTCCTTCTCTCTAACCGCGTAAGCTATGAACCGGGCCAGCACTGAACAACTTCCTCTTCTGAAATCGCCGGAGTAAGGTTGAGTTGTGTTATCACGGAATCTAGCAGCGCTTGTTCCACGGATAACCCCCTACGAAACTTGTCCGTTTCCTAGGATTCGTGAAGTTCAAGCACGCATAACGAAGTGATTTTCAAGCCACCTCGAAATGCGTTCCTAAGTCTCGAATAGTTAATTCGAGCATTCCCTCATGTTCGCCTCGCGAAGACCTTCGAAACGAGATCTTTCGCAAAGTTTCACTGTTCATACTTAGCAAATTACGAAAAATGCAGTGGCACTGAAAAAGTGCGCTCCTGCCCTGAAGCCAAAATTGGCTAAGTCTGGAAAATGCAAGGGCGCTAAAATTTAATGCCTCTGCATGCAGTGAAATTTCCAAAAAGTGCAATAGTGCTAAATTTTAGTGCCATTACACTTTTCTTCGCCACTTAACTCTTTTTCATGGTTTTGGCACGTTTCTTCATGTTTTCGCGTTTTTCGTCAATCGTGCCACTTTTCGTGCCTAGATTTATTGCTCGACTTGAGTTAGGTTTTTAATTTTCCTTTTCACTTAAAAGTATGAATTCGCCATTTTCATTGTTTACATTTCATGTTCTTTTCTCTCCTCTTGCTGTGCGAGTTTTCTTCAAACTGCAAAATCACGTTTTTGGAGATTTCGCCATTCTTTCAGTGTCTTCGCGTTTTGGTTCTGGTAAGTCGTTTTGCTTTGTCTTTATTCTTCTTTCATTTGTATGTGTTCAATATTAACATACACGTTTTTTTTTTCTTTTCTTCTCTTCATTCGCTTTTTTTGTTTTTGTTTCTTCTGTTTCTCTTCACATCTTTTCCTCCATTCGCGTTTTTCTTAACCTCACTTATTGTTTTGAATGCGCATTTCTTTCCTCCATTTCCGTTTTCTTTCCCTACGCATTCTTTCCTTACTTTTACCCTACGCGTTTTGTTCTTCTCCATTCGCGTTTTTCATCTATCCTCACACAACGCAAATTCTTGTGTTTCGTGTTAATTCCATTCTCCTCACAACTTGTATCTTTCCAATGTTTTTGTGCTTGTTAAGCACGTTATCCATGTCGCTCTCTTCATACGTTTTGGAGCGAACTTTGAAATCTCAAAAAAGAAAGATTTCTTCATGAAACCCTCGAATGCGTATACATTGATATTGAGACAAGTTTCAAAGCTTTCCATGAAAACATTGCATTTTCCAAGCACGAGCGCCATCGCCATTCTTCCCTACATCTGCATTTCAAAATTGTCAAAAAATTGCTGAAGCACTGAATTTTAGCGCTATGACATTTTGAAAATGTCAAAAAATTTCTAACACTGAAAGATGTAAGGGCGCTAAAATTTAGCGCCCTTGCCTCAAAAGTCAATTCCCTGAGATGTAAGGGCGCTGAATTTTGGCGCCCTTACATTTTTTTCCAAGCTTTCTCCAATCCTTTCCGAATGAGTTTCATTTTCGACCAGTGCACTCCTGAGCCTCGTTTTTCCGCCCTTGTGCATCGTTTTGCGTGCCTCGTCATCCGCTTCATGCTTTCCCATCCTCGTGCTCTTTTTGCGCTTTCCCATGTTTCCTAACAATTGATGTTTGTTCTGGCTAAACGGATTGCAGTCTATTTTCAAAGATCGTCATGTCAAGAGTGATCAGAGTTCCAGTTCTTTTGGATGACTACTACTAAGCCTCCTTCTTCGAAAGCAAAAGGCAAGATGAAGTACAAATATCAAGGTGTCTATCCGCCGACTGTGGTGCTTTCCAAAGTCGAAGAGATAAAAGACACAGAGGTTGGTCATCAAGACTTGGTTGACTTCGCAAAGCTAACCGAGACGAGGCCTCTTCCTGATGCAATGAGAGCAATCGTACACAGCAACCTCCATTTGGTGGCGGTGTTCCCTACAGTTGCGCATAATACCGAGTTTGTTCTTCAAGTTGCGTCTCATTACATCAAAGAAAGCAGAAGTGTGATCGATTCTTCCGAGCACGAGATTCTGAGACTCGACCCCAATTTCTTTGATATTGTCTTCAAGGTCCCTCATATGGAGAAATACATTGACATCTCCATATCAAAAGCACAGGAGATCTTCGATGCTGATCCCAATAAAGCTAAACAATTGATAAACACTCAATGGCTCAAGAAGCCTAGATCATCTGTTTCCAGATGGCCGAAGGGACTCCTGAGAAGTGACTTCAAAGATGACGTCAAGGATATGATCACGTTTCTAAGTAGAGTGAAAGGCTTGCCGGAATCATTCACTTTTCACGATTGGATGTATGAATACATCAGGATCATAAGAAGGCAGAAGGTGCATATTGACTGAGGCAAACAAATCAGTGATGAGATACACGAGCAGTTGATCAATGCTCCTTCTACATTGAAGTTCTACATGACTTCTTACCTGGTGTACACAGCAGCTGTGATGAGACAATTCCCAGGTCTATCTACAAAAGGGAATCGGATGATGGTGCCTGTGTACAGATATTTCTATCAATTGGAGCTGAAGGAAAGCTTTCATCATTTCAGACGGGTCACTGATGCTTTCTTTGCGCCTTTGCTCTTCAATTTTGATCCAGCTTTGGAAAGAAGAAGAGTATTTGATAAGGCTTATAAGGTGGTAAGTAAAGTTGGATGCATTTTTCTCCAATTCCCAATGTTTACTTACTTGAGAGTGGGCTGCTACACTGGTTGTCCCTACATGCTACCACGTTATCCTTCGGATAAGTGGGTTCTCATGGAAACATGCAGACAGTTGATGTCAGTGCAAAAAGAATGAAGAAGCAACCACAAGCGTGGATTCAAGTTCCCACTGACCATCGGCCGATATACTATCCAAACTGCACAAAAAGCTAAGTCTTGTTGTGACCTTTTCACACATCGCCCCATTCAAGATGGGGACCCCTAATTTTTGCTCCATTCTGGTCTTTTGGCTTTGGTTCTTGGTCTCTCTCTCTCCGTCTGTCTCTTTTCTATGGTCTGCCTTCCGGGGACGTTCCCGTCTTTGAACTTAAACGAGTGAAATTTGGCCAAGTCTGAAATTAGGGTTTTGAGTCTTTCCAGCCAATTTGAGGTCGAATAGGGTGAATAACTTGAAAATTGAGCTTAACATTGATGTTAGCTTGCTTCCAGCAGGCTCTCAGCAAAATTTCATCAAATTCCGGATACTTACTATTTTTAGTAAGTGTGAAATTTCAGGGCAATTTGTCAGCTATTTTGAGATTCCGACAGTCACACAGCATTCAGAGCGCACCAAGTTACTCGCGTGCAAAATTTGAGCGAAAACGGACAACTTACTATTTTTAGCAGTCCAGCTTCCGGGGCTAATTTTAGGGTGCAGATGCAGAGTTTTCCTTTGCATGTTGGCATATTCCTTCTAGGTTTTTCGAGACCTTCGCGATGATGTAACATGCAAGACGAAACGACTACTTTCAGAATTCTTCCGAGGCTATTTTAGGGTTTTATGTCGTGGTTTCTTTTGCATGTCGTGATTCCGATGGGTTTTTCGAGAGCTTCGCAATGGTGTGACATGCAAACGGAGATAATCACTCAGTAAGTAACTTGCTATTTTTAGCAGGTGTGTCCTGGCAGCCGCCTTCCCAGCAATTCAATTCACAAGCTGATCACAGTGCCACAGAAACGAAGAGAAACAGAGTTCATTTGATATACATGCAAAGCGAATTAGGGTTTCCAACTTCGGAGCCTAAAAATAGGCGTAAAAGGTCAGAATCTTCGAAATCCGGTGTAAACCACCGCGATCAGGTCCTTCAGGCATCTGCTGATTTATAGTAAGGCAATTTGGAAACTGGCTAAAAATAGTAAATTGAGTGCATGCGTCGATGTCGACAGACAAGTCACGTGGTGAGGAGCGCCTCATTAAAATTTCAAGTCAATCAGAGCAGTGGAGCTATCAGAAACATGAGGTTACTATTTATAGTAAACCACCTTCAGAAACATGCTAAAAATAGCAGGGTGATTAAAAATGGCAGTGTCGACAGGATAACAAGGTTATGAGGATGCAGTACGCAAAATTTCAAGCCATTCCGAGCTTCAGAGACGCAAATTCAGAGGACTTACTATAAATAGCAGGGCATGAGAAGCTGGCGAAGACGAGAAAAGTAGCTAAGTCTGGAACTTCATCCTTCACTTCCTTGAAAATGCGCCCATCTCAGCTGGAGGTCATGAAATTTCTCTAAGTGTTGAACTTCGTCCAGTACACAGGCTAAAATGCGCCCAAGCTAGAAGAGGTCAAAGGAAGTCAACATCATTCGTCCTTCTGCCTAGCTAAAATGCGCCCAATTGATGAGGAGGCTCAGAAAAAAATGCTAAGTATGAAGTTCGTCCTGTTCAGGGGGCAAAATGCGCCCAAGATGAAAGAAGTCAAAGAGAAGTCAAAGTTTTCTATCCTACTCATGCCTTGAAATGCGCCCAAAGGAGAATGGAGAGAGTTTAAAAAATTCTAAGGCACAAGCTCGTCCTGCTCTCATGGCTAAAATGCGCCCAAATGCTAGTAAGAGGCCCAAAAAAATTCTAAGTATAAACTTTATCCTCCACCCTAGGCTAAATGCGCCCATCTTTGGCTGGTCAACAAGAGTCAAAGGAGTTTCATCCACCAGCTAGGCTGAAATGCGCCCAAAAGCTGCCATGTGAGGACAAAAGCTGGAAGATGAGAAGTCACTAGTCAAGGCGTTGTAAATGCTTCATCCTCCACCTACATCAAAATGCGCCCAAGGACAAAGGAGTCAACAAGTCAACATTCTTTTATCCTTCTTGCATGGCAAAATGCGCCCAAAATGGGCCATGTAAAGACAAAAAAGGGAAGCCCAAAGGTCACTAAGGCATTGGAGGTTTCATCCTCTACATCTTGTCATATGCGCCTAAGAAGGAAGCTAAGGGGTCAAAGGTCAAGGGTGGCGTTGCAAACATGTTCTCCATGACAAGCTAAATGTGCCTAAAGTGGTGAATAGAAAGTGAAGATGAAATATATTGCCAAGGCGAGGTTGTTATTCTCCTTCAAATATAATATGCGCTTAGGGTGGGGAATAAAATACAAGGTGGAGAAAACGAAGTTGCTAGGCGGTGGGAGTGGTAAGCCTATAAAATAAAGTGGCAGGACGTTGAAAGTATTAAGTGTTGAAATTTTATTTTTTTTCAAAAGGTGTGATTTTCCTCAAATATGAGATAAGTGATGGGAATTCTTCTAAGGCATTGGAGCTTCAAAAATATTTTTCAAGTGTGAAGTAAAATACGAAGTGGTGGCTAGAAAAATAAAATGTGCCAGGCACCTCTATGAATAAATTTTTCTAAGTGAAGTTGGTGTCTTTCTCACAGGCCAAAATTTTAAGGTGAAAAATTTCCAAGGCAAAATTTTCCCAAGAGATGATTTAAAAATTTTCTAAGGCACAAAATATTTTCTTCCTTAGAAAATACGCCTAAGGCTCTGAGGTGGTGGAATTTTCCTTGAAGCACAGATGAGCCGCCAGAGATGAAGTCAGTGAACGTCAGCTCCACAAGATTGATAAAAATTTTCCAAATCAGAGCAAAATTCTCAGAGGGGATCGAAGAACGAGAACAAAATTGTTGAAAGAATATTTTCTAAGGTTCAAAATTCAAGAAAATTAAATGAACCCGTTCGTTGGGTACCCATGGATTCGAAGCATTCCAGAGAAAATTTTCTTCTGGGTATCGAAGATTGCCGATGAGGAGTTGATTTTAAGGTCTTCCACAGCTTGTCGAGGATTCTGGGATGAAGATTTTAAGTGGGCACCAGGTTGATGAATTTCCTAAGGGAAATTCGAAAAATTTTCTAAGGCAAATCTGAAGAAAATGTGTTTTCAAGGTGAAATTCTCCAGACGATGAATTTGAAAGGAACTGCCTAGGTGAATTTGCTTAAATCCTTCGTGAGGATAGTTTTCCTGAGCCAGAGATGAACGAGATCAAAATTGTGAACACCTCAGCTGGAAAAGTAAAGGGAATGCAGTTGAAGTTAATATTGACAAAAGAATGATACGCCCTTGAGGAAGATAAAAATTGGCTAAGGCACGAAGAATTTGAACGCGAAGAAGTGAACACTTGGAAATTAGAACGTGAGAACCCTGGTAAGTAAGTTGAATTTATATCATGAAGTGTTCTAATACTCTTCTCCTCGCTTGTTTTGCAGGAGGAACATCGAGGCCAAACGGTGATGACCTGAAGTGGTGGAGCACGATGATATTACAACCTTCGAAGGGAGAAAGTTGCAAGAAATTGGCTAAGTGTTAACTCAAGTGACAAAGATGAGGATCCTCAAGTGGAAGAAGTCAAAGAACAAAGTCAAGAAGGAAGATCAAGGACAATGTGAACGCGTCTGCAAGCGGAATCTTCTAGAAGGATGATGGTGGACATTATGGTGCATTTATTACCCCACTCTCCTTTGTGGCGGTTTTTAGGGCAATATTGTTTAGGGCTGAGGTGGCGCGATTCTGGCCACTCTATTGATTGTAACCCTAGCCGTCTTTTGGGACTTGGCTAGCTATATAAAGGGGGAGTCCCCCTCATTTGTAATCCATTAGAAGTAGAATTTAGACTTCGGACTAGAGAGTAGAGCGGAGGTACTTTAGTTGTAATATCTTAGCATAGTAGTTTAGATTGAAAAGGAAGGAAAGTCTTCCCCTTTGGATACTTTGTAAGAAGTTGTCATGTATGCTTTCATAATAAAAGAATTTTCATTGATGGTGAATTCTTCTTTGTTGTGAGTAGTTGTTGAGGCTTCTTCGTCCTTCCAATTCACGTAGCATCTTGAAGTAGCTTAAAGTAAAGTAGATTTCATTTCATGCAAGTAGTTAGCAATTGTGGAATGTGGTGCTCGATTTGAACAAGACTTCGTTTGTCCATACCACTAGCGGGCTTGCTGACGGTGGGTTCGCCTTGCGTGGTCAACTGGAACTTTGTGAAACTTAACTTCGATTATGGTTTATATGTTGGCATGCGTCGTTGTGATGGTGTCTTCATGCTAAATCGTGATTTGAACATCTTGAGTCACTCCTTTGAAGATTGCACCAGTTCCGTGGAAGCTGTCCGAAGAGAGGCAAAACGGAGCTTGGTTGAAGTTTGTGAGAATTGATCGCCGTGTTCCACGCCCTAGATTAGAACATAAACTTCTTAGGCCCTACACCCTTTTAAATTCAGTTCATTCTCGGTTAGAATTAGGAATCCCGTGCTCACCTGCCAAATCATTTGAATTACATGAAAACCCTTAGTCCGCTGTCTGCTGTCAACTGCCGAACAATTGTGTAAGTCCCCTTGACATACCAGCAAAATCACATCGAGCCAAACTGAGCCTATTCGCACTGAAAGAACCTTGGAGTTGAACGCACGAACTTTCTGGCAATCTTAGCGTGCGGAATACTTTGATCAAGAGAGAATAGAGCATCCGTTGGGAGACTTTATTCTGTGTTGGTGCGGTCTCAAAAACCACGTCAACAAGTCTGTCTATGCTGAAATGCAGATCATGACCATCAAAACCTATAGGTATAGGTTTGATTTCGACTACCGAGATGTCAGGAAAAAGTTGCAAAAGGGTCACCAACACAGGTACCGTTTTGAGGACATCCGGGCGATTGCAGAGATGAAGAAGCCATTCGTAAAATGGACTATTGCAGGTTGACTGTTCAACAAATCAGGGATCTTGGTATTGTTGACCTACCAGAGGATTTTGAAGATCCAGGTGATATCATGAATGCTGTCTATGATGAGCAAGGCATTGCTAAAAAGCCGTTGCCTGCAATACAATGGTCTAGGAAAGAAGTTACCGCATGAGAGAAAAGGGCCAATCCTAGCCAACAAGAATGGTTACATAAACATGGTTATGTAATGAAAAGTTTCAGAACAGACTCAGAAGGAGAGGAATCCGAAGCAGAAGCTCGCCAACAGCAAGAACTCCGCGACAAAAACAAATCAGCGGCCGTTCCCACTTCTTCGCGAAGAGGTCCTAGGATCAAGTTCATGTGGTAAGAAAGATACCCAGGCTGTCCGAGAGACAGGAATCACGGAATCTAATCCATCTCGCTCTAAGGGTAAAAAGCCTATAGAAGAGATAGATTCCGATGAAGAAGAAACTTCAGCGACCAATCTGCTGAAGATGAAGATTCAGCAGAAGCAGGTCCGATGTCGAAGAGGTTTCTGAAAGCGGGCAAGAGTCTGATGAAGATTCTGAAGAAGGATCTGAAGGTGACTTTGAAGGCGAACCAGATTCGGAGAGACAAGAGGGTGATCAACAGGAACCCGGGCATGATCAAGAAATAACTACTTCTCCTCCTAAGAATGTAATTGAGGAAATTCCCAAAACATCATCGCCCGTGACTTCAAATGTTCCTCATACCCCTCCAGATTCAAGAACTCCTCCACCTCCTGTTCCCTCGTCACCTATTCCTACCACATGCATTCCTGCAGTGAGATATCCCCTATCCCTGCAGCATCAACCCAGCTTGACTCTCCCGTGACAAGCATCCATACGGTTGATATACATCAAACCCTCCATCGTCCATTCCTAGCTTGTCTTCGCCAACGTATATATCACTTCTGAAAGAATTCAATCGTTTCATGAATGAGTCAATGCGTGATCAGCTCAATGTGTCAACTACAGGAGCAATGATGACAAACACTTCTCCAATTGTCACGATACCTATGGTGAGTTCAGATGTGACAATAACTTCAGAAGTAGCAATGGCGACCGAATTGACAGTAAATCCAGAAGTTCACACTTCTTTTCTTCCTCCTTGGCTAATATCTCAAGTGTCGAAGCGTAAAAAGCAAATGATTTCTCCAGAGGAGCTCTACCTCGAGATAGTTCTTCCAAAAGCCAAAGGGAAAAAAAGGAAAAGGTATACTCAAGGTTGAACGTTGATAAGTCTGGCCACAAGTATGCTGAAATTGGCATACCACCGAATGAAGAAGGTGATGTCAATATGGAGGACTACACAGTAACAAAGGTCCAACTTGGCAAGGTTACCAACGAAAGTGCAAAAGCCGATGCGCAAGTCACTTTGGATATCTTGGCAGGAAAGCTGGATAAAGTAGAGCAAGCTCGTAACATGTACAAACAGAGGGCAGAGCATTATGCCACTGTTGTAAAGAGACTTGTCAATTCTCCAAGTAATGCACAACCGCTGACAGTGGTAAATATTGAAGACCCAACTGTCAAGAAAGCTGAGAAGTTCGCCTCCAAAGGCAGGGTGTTATATGATTTTGTTGAGAAGATCATGGAACACGGTTCTCAGATTATATTAGCTGCGGATGAGAAAACTACCTTGTTGGCCAAGCTCACCACAGAGCTTGATAAAGAAAAGAGTGTACTCTCCTAGGAGCGCAGAGACATGGAAAAATGTCTGTTGTCATGGTCGGAAATGAAACAAGTAAAGCTCAGCAAATTGGTGGAGGTTGGGGTAATTCCTGACAAAGAAAAATTCGTTGAGGTAAGAGAATCACTGAAACACAGAATTCAAGTGGTTCAATCTCTCATAGAAGATCTTCACCAAATACAGGAAGATGTCGACGGGCATTGCACCATTCTTGAAAAAGGTATCAAAGAGTTGCCTGGTCAACTTCTTGAGGAAAATCGTATCTTCCTGCCGGCCACAGAAATATCCCAGATCTTCAAGGAAGCCATCATGAATTTGATTGACAGTTCAGACTTCTCAGAAGCTTCACTGAACATCATTTGTGATACAAGGCTCACATTGGACAACCTGAAGATGCATCTTGACAGGTGCAAGAAGGTTCACTCATCTTCCATGAAATCAATCACGAGGATTCACACCATTGTGGATTACACTGTTGGTCCAGATGAGAAGTTCGTGTAGGAGACTAGGAGGAAATTTGAAGACTTCCGCGCCCAATGCAAAGAAACATGAAGCAGCCCCCTATTCTCCAGTGTTAGACATTTCCGGTGCATCCCATTATGCATCTTGTAAATATTCTCGACATTTTCGAATGTCTTTTTGTAAATTGTAATTACACCAAGTCCAAAGATGTAATATTTTGAAAACAAATTACACTTTGACTTTGGTCAAAGTTAGGTGAGATCTCCTAAAATCGCTCACCTAACTTTCCCTGATTTTCTCAATCTCTTTCCTAATTTTGCTCATCCCTCTTTCTATATAATGTGAGGGATTTCTATTGTAAATTGATCCTTTAGTGTTTTACAATGAAGTGTTGCCCTTTTTGAAGCAAATATGTGAAACTTTGTGTTCATGCTTTGTGAATGAAATTCGATTAATAAAGAAAATGATTGCAAGCCAAACTTTGCGTTGGATTCGATACTTTTGTGAGTTGATCTTATTTGGTAGTGATTAGTTTGAAGAATCTGAAGGACTCTAAGTAGTTTATGTAAACTTTGTGTTACATTTATTATTTAGATTGCATTTGTATTTCTGTTATCATTTGGTTGAATGATCTACAAGACTTTGTGCTTGTAATCTTTCATGCTCATGCATGTTTTGGTTGAATGATCTACAAGACTTTGTGCTTGTAATCGTTCATACTCTTGGATACTTTTGTCGAAGGATCTACAAGACTTTGTGCTTGTAATCGTTCGTGCTCTTTGATACTTTTGTTGGATGATCTACAAGACTTTGTGCTTGTAATCGTTCATGATGTTCGAGGAATTGTTGCGTCTAAGAAGACTTTGTGCTTCTAACGTGACAAACGGTACATCTGCACAGATCCAACATTGATAAAGCTACAGAACGACTTTGTGCCTTCGTGAGCTTTCCCTTTTTTTACTTTATTTGTTTGTTATTAATCACTTCTGGTATCTCTACGCTTCGCTTTGACGCTTCGCTTTGACGAGATAGAGGTATTGGTATTACTGCTAGTTGTTAGTTTAAGGTTATTAAGAATTGTAAACTTCCAACGGTGAAGCATTGTAAACATCTTCTCTGAAAAAAGAGAGAAGGATGAATATAACACACCCCCCCCACTCCGTAAGTTTCGTGTACATTTTGTAATTACTTGTATGTTTTACTATCGCTTCTGTTAGCAGTAAGAAGGGCGCCTCCCCTTTCTGAGAGGAGAGATTCACATCTCACATAGCTGTGGCTGAAGTTCAAGTTGTGTAATCTATCGAAAAGCTGATTACATAATTTTCACCCAACAAGTTGATATTCAAGAATACCCACCATCTGCTCCTGCCAATCACAAGTCTTTCTCCAAGTCTCAATAGACTCCTGCATACTCTGAATGAT
Source organism: Sequoia sempervirens (assembly GCA_007258455.2). NCBI lineage: Eukaryota > Viridiplantae > Streptophyta > Pinopsida > Cupressales > Cupressaceae > Sequoia > Sequoia sempervirens. The sequence goes on from VDFB02082814.1 coordinate 35,396, forward strand.
AGCTGAAAATGTAGAAATGTTTTCAAAGTCAAGTTGAGAAAACATCCTCATCTCAGAGAAGAAAGGCTGTAACCTTGCCTTCAATCCTTCCACTTCCACCTCCTCATGAGTTAGTCTCTTGGCGAACAATGCATCCAATGTATTGATGATGCCCTCAGGGATATGTCTCATTGCCCTCCTAATTTTAGACGACTCCGTTGTTGCCGTGTCGAAGAAGCCCTTGCTAGTTAATGCAGCCGAATGCCACCCAAGAAAATCATATCTATCGCCAGCTTCAATCACCCCTCCATCAACCAAAGTTTGCGAGGGTATTCGCATTAAAGCAGCCAGGCACGGAATGGTTTTGTCCTGGAATATATGAGTGTCACCCCAAGCCTGCTCAATGTTCTCCAAGCGCAAGAGGATACCGGAAACACTCTGAAAAGAGGAGACGAGATCAGCCATGAATTTCTCTGCCTCAGCACGAACATAGCCTGCCAATTTATCTCCTTCTTGAATAGCCCTCTTTACTTCTTTGAGCCTACTAACCGACTCCCGTGGCAGCTCCGGCGGAAGTTCCATCACTGGGATCTCCTGAGCACATGGACGTGCTAGATGTTGCACATATCCGACCAACGCCTTATGCTCCTTCTTCAATTTCTTATACTTTTCCTCCTTTCGTACCAATCTATCCTTCAAAGCTTGAAAGGAACTTTCAGCCTCTTCAACTACCTGTGCTCCGGAAGGACGCCCTAACTCAATAGTAGTGACTGTGTAATTCTCTGGCATTATGTCACCTAAAGCATAATCCTCCTTTGGAACGGCAACACGAAAAGTGCGCGAACCAGCCTCATTAGTTTCCATCCTAGAATATTTCCTAGCTCTCTTCCTTTTAGGTGACTTGCTCGTCCTATTCAAAAGTTCCTCCATTTCTACTGCCAGGTCAGCATCATCTTCTTGATCTCTCCTTATTGCACGTGAGAGCCAATTTGGAGCATTATGCTGAGTATCGTAGACAATAAGGGGATGCTCTTCCGTTGCCTCAACTTCACGAACTTCCTCCTGAGCAATATTTGGTCGAGGCTCATCCGTTTCCATATGTTGGCTATCCTCCTCATGAATTCTAACCTCAAGTTCCACAATATCTTCCTCCTCGAAAGCTGTCTCAAGTGCGTGATCAAAGCGGACGTCTGTCTCTATTTCTTCTCCTCCTTCCAGCTGATCAGCACTCTCAGGAGCATTGGCACTTTGACTGTCTAGCTCTCTTGGCAGTGGCTGGTTAACTTCTCCAATTTCGGGCTCCTCGTTCAATCTAGCCCTCTGGTTTGCAAACAGCAAGACTTCTTGTACACTAGAGGATCGCTCCAACAACTGAGTGGATGATGTCTCTCTTGATCTCTGAGGTTCGGGTTGAATTGGCTCTTGTTGTTGTTGTAGTTGCGCAGCCTGGGCAATCTGTTTCTTTTTCTTTGCTGATACTGGTATCCTCCGATCACCCATGAGATTATATGAGAGGGCAATCGATCTCCTTTTCAACCTATGAACGTTCCCATCCACCCAACTCCTCGTAAAGGTCATGACAGGTATAGTCAAAGTGTCTAAGTCTGTAATCTTTGGCTCAGCCCAATCCGGGGGTGGGATTGGCGTGTTCTTTATTGACTTGTAGTCTGGGTGCATAAGCCTAGTATCTTCATCAACTTGATCTGGAACCTGGATCACCTCGCACTCCTTGATCAACTTCAGGGGCAATCTGGAGAACGTTCTTCTTCTAATTTCTCCTTCATCTTGTGCATTTGCCCAAAAATCCTCCAAGTGAGCCCTATGCCTATACTCTTCACCCTGCACAGTTCCAATCTTCCCTCGAGGATCAAAGTCCTGCCGGCTTGTATGGAGAGTGAACTGGTAGAAATGTAATTCTTCTGCCTCCCTGGCTGCTTGTAAAGAAGGGCACTCCTCAAGTGAGTTTCCCAAAACAATGGGGAAGTGCAAACCTCCCTTCTTTCTCTTTTTTATAATTTGTCATAGGCCACTAGTTGCCTAGACACCTCGAGCATTATCATTCGATTTGTAGGATACCTTGGCAGTCGGTAGGCATATGAATGGAATCCCGGCAACCTCAAGTAGGTAAACATGGGGAATTGGACAAACCAAAACCCATACTCTTCGATCAACTCCTGTGCTTCCTTAGATATTCTTTCTTGCAATCTTCCCTGAAGAGTCCTTGTGAGGTACATTGTGAAGGCGTCATTCACTCTTTTGAACTGAGGGGTGCTCGTGAGATGCAACTGCCTGCAAGATTCATGAATCTTGAATTGATTGAACCCACACCCGATCGGCTCCTGATATGCAAGCCCCTTGTACTTCGTCATCCAAGCCAGCATGTAGATAACATACGAACTCATGTAGAACGTCCTCATTCTCCTTAGATTTTCGAACTGCTCATTGATGTTATCACTGATCATCGTGGCCCAATCAACACATTGTTTTCCTTCCAGCACCACGCTGATATAGAAGAACATCCATGGGTTGAACACATATCCCTGCGGGCTGCCATTAACTCGGCTGAGCAACATGATCAAGTCGCAATACTCTTGATTTAGCTCCTCTGAAATAATCTGTTTTGGCAACTTGGCTCCAGGAGGCTTAGGCTTCCTCATCCATGTCGTGTTAATTCTCTTAACACACTTGTCGAAAGACGCGGCATACATCTTGTCATCTTTTTCCTTAGATTTGTACAACATTTTATCTGTGGATAAGATCCCGAACGCCTCACCAATTGCATCAGGTGCGAGGTTGGCCAGCAACACGCCATCCGGAGAAACAATTGTCCGATGGTCCGAATTGTAAAAATTTGCACACTCCATGATAAGCTCTGGACATCGAACTGCTGGCGGGAAACCGGCTGCTGCATACAATCCACTTTTTACAATGTTATGTGAGGTCAATGTCGAAGGATTACCACCCTGCCCATATATTCTTCTCCTGAAGGACTCGAGGTTGAAAGAACAGATGTTGGTGTTAGTCAAATTTCCAAACTTCGACACGATCTTTGATTCTGGAACAAAGGACTTCTTCAACTGCTTAATAATCGCTTGCCTTGAAGCATTCTCAGCATTCCCAGCCTTGGCTCCAGCCTTGCTTGTTCCAGCAACATCACCTCGTCCACTTTCAGCCATCTGCAAAACAAAAAGCAAGCATTATAATTCTATTCTTTTAAAATAAAAACTTCGTGAGATGGTAGGCAAATGGAGTTGGCTGCAAAAAAAGAAAATAAAATTAATAACTGCAGCAGTAGAACTCCAACTCCAAACCTCGAGAAGTTTAAACTTCGAAATTTAAAACTTTAAACTCTCAGCAACTTGCAGCCACGTCAATTTCAGCTCTTCGAAAAAATCAACTCAACAATCTCAACATTGGATTTATCTCAAGTCACAGCAACTTCGAAAATTTAAACTTCACTTCTTCTCAGCACTCACTTTCAGCAACTTGGAGAAATAATCTAAATCTCAGCTTCAGCAACTTCTACCTCAGATTTTATTCTTTCTCAGCATCTAGCAACTTCAGAAATTTCAGCAACTCAATAATTTCGACCTCAGAGAAATAAATCAACTTCAGCAATTTCAACTTCTTCAACAACTCTCAACTTCGAATTTACTCATAGCTCAACAATCACTTTCAGCCTCAGCACAGATTTCAGCTTCGAACTTTGTGAATAGAAATGAAAACTTTGAAGTTTTTATAATTAAAAGTTGGCGCCTGAATTAGCAAATGCCATTAATTCTCTTCGCCATGACTTAGAAATTTGCCAATTTTAAGAGAGAATATTCCCAGCCATCATTCAGTCGTCATAGAAATTTGCTAATCTGGGAGATTCTTTCCTTGTTTCAAATTTAAAATTTCCCTCCCGACTGCCAGTTACTTCCAGCTGACTGAAGTAATTTTGAGAAACTTTAAAATTTACTTCAGTTTTAAAAATAATATCACCGCTTTTAAAATGGCAATTTAAAATTTAAAATTTAATCTCATTGCCATTTAATTTCATTCGATAAATTTATTCATTCCGCCAGTGTCTATGAAAAAAAAATCGTCAGCACTTTAAAATGGCTAGGCAAAATTATTTTCCATCTATAATAACTCCAAAATAAATTCCCCATAAGATTAAATCTCCCGACTTTTAAAATTTAATGTGTCCAAACGAAGGGGGAATTTAATTTTTAAAACTTTGGAAAATAATTATTTTAGATTTTAATTTATTCCTCCAACTTAGGCGAATTTCACTTTATCTGCCTAGAGAAATTTTAATTACTTCCAGATGCCTTAGGGAAATTTTAAATGCCACCCAACTTTGTAAAAAATATCTCCACGCCAAGTGCAATCAAGGGGGAACTTTTAATTTTCCAACTTTAATGTCCATTTTATCCCCCTTCTAACCAAAACGCCCACTGGAGGTTATGGTTTTATTTCCAACGCCTTATAGTTTATTCTTCAATCTTCCCTTTGACTTAGGCGCATATGGACCCATATGTATTCAAATTTTCCACAAAAATAAATATTTCCCTCTCAAGGCGCCTATCATAGGTTGGATTTTCACTTAGGGGCGCATTTAGCATAGGTAGCTTCTAATACTTAGAACATTTTGGAGTCTCCTCAAAGCTGGGCGCATATTATACCATAAGCTTTTACTTTTAACGCCTTAGTCAAAATGTTCTTTTCAAGGGCGCAATAGACATGGGGAGCTTTCATTTTCTATGCCTTAGATAAATTCTACCCCTTCCACTTGCCTGGGCGCAAATTAGACCTCCAACTTTTAATTTTTCATACTTGAAGCTTCTCATGAGTCAAGGCGCATTTGGAGTGGGCAACTTCCAATTTATAACACTTAGTCAATTGTTTACTTATCAATTCCTTGAGGTGGGCGCATTTAAGAAGGTGAACTTTCACTTTTCAAACATTTAACGTTTTAATCACCTTTCCTCTCCAGGCGCATGCAAGAGGGTAAGCTTTCACTTGGGGGCGCAAATAGGGCATTGAGCTTTTAATTTTATCAACTCCAAGTTCAAGGGCGCATATGGCATGCCCTGCTTTCAATCTTCATGGCTTAGACCATTTTTAATCTTTCCATTTGCTTGAGTGCATTTAAGAGTGGCATCTTCAAATTTTGAAACACTTAGAATATATCTTCTAACCTCTTCCTAGCTAGGCGCGTATCATACCCTGAGCTTTCAATTTTTTTAAACATCTTGAAGTCTTCTCTTGGTCAAAGGGCGTAAACAAGGCCTAGAGCTTCAAATTTCTTGACTTGGACAAATTCCGTTCTCCATATTTTTTTTTGAAGGTGCATTCAGGAATTGATGCTCTTGGGCGCATATGCAAGGGTTAACTTTCAATTTTCTCACTTAGAATATTTCTGGAGGCCCTTTATTCACCTAAGGCGCAAATGACCACTTGAGCTTTGTGTTTTCCATGCTTAGACAAGATCTTCTTCAAGGCGCTTTGGGAGGGGTAGCTTTCACTTTGGTACTTAGTGACTTTTCAAACGTTTTCTTATCCTTCCAGGCGCATATCATGGGTCAAGCTTTTAATTTCGACACTTAACATTTTTAATCCCCTCTCCATGTAAAGCAAGGCGCATTTGATACCATGAGCATCAAATTCCCATGACTTAGAAATTTTTTAGATCAACTCTTCTTCTTTATGGGCGCATACAGGAGGGTAGTCCTTGAGTTTAACGCCTTAGTGATATTTTCAATCACTTTTCTTGACCCTAGGCACATATCACACCTTGGACTTTCAATTTTATTTGCTTGATAAAATCTTCATTTGTCTTTAGCCTTTTAAAGCGAATTTTGATGCAAATTATCAAACCTGGTGGATTTCATGCCTTTTGCAAATTTGGAGTGGTTCGCTCCTGCTAACCCTAGCTTGCCCTAACTTTCTAATTTTAGAAAGTTTTTCACATTTTGTGCTTTTAACTGCTTCCTAACTCCGAAAGACCTGATTTTTGCCTTGTTTCGAACTTCGGGGTGTGGTTAGACTGCCGGTACCCAATGCCTGTTTGTACCTGCTATTTTTAGCAACTTACTAAAAATAGTAGGTACTCAGAATGTCTTCAAATTTGGTGTGTTGTTTGCCTAAAGTGTGTTGATCGTGGCTAGATGCTGTATTTGCATAACTGTCTTGTTTTGCCCTTGAATTTAGGAAACCCTAATTCCTCCATACCAGCCTACTAAAACTAGCAAGTGTCTGATTTTCCATCCTCTGCAATCCTGTTTGACTTGAAATTCACACCAAGGGGTTTCCTTCATCTGCTTGACCCGTTTATGCTGAAGTCTCGTGCTGACCTGCTATTTTTAGCAACTTACTAAAAATAGTAAGTACTCAAAATATCTTCAAATTTTACCAGCAAACTCCTTAAAAGATGTTGATCATGGTGGGATACTTCAATTTTGGAAATTTTGGCGTCTAACCTCCTTGTTTTGAGTCCCGAAGCCCAAAACCCTAATTTACCTTACATGTGCCTCAAATGAGCTCCGTTCAATTCCATTTCAGTTGCATGTTATCGTGTTCATGATTTTGAGGTGTCGAGTAGTCGTCAAAGAGTACCTACTAAAAATAGAAAGTGGCTGAAACAGTGACCAACCAGTTGTCAGATGATTTTGCATGTTACACTACCCGAGGGATCTTGAAAAACCTAGAAAAACCCAAAAAAAACATGCAAGCACTGGCTAAAAATAGCAAGTTTCTGAAAAGTGACCAGTTCTGCCTGCATGTTACACCGTTGCGAAGCTCTCAGAAAACCCAGAAAGATTATGCCGACATGCGCCGAGAAAACTTGCATGCAAACCCTAATTATAGCCTCTAAAGACTAAACACTGAAAGTTGTCGTCCTGTCTCGCATGTCACATCACTGTGAAGGTCTCGAAAAACCCACCAAGAATATCTAGACATGCATCTGAAAACTCAACATGTAAGCCTTCGAATTTGCCCCCGAAGACAGAACTGCTAAAAATAGCAAGTCGCCCGTTTCTACTCAAATTTTGTCAGAACATGAAAATCCCGAGAAAACAAACCCTAAATTGACACTTACTAAAAATAGAAAGGTGTTGGAATTCAGTGAAAATTCAGAGAGAGCTTGCCGGAAGTACCCTAACAGCGGTGCTAAGCTCAGAAGTTGACTAGTCAATTCAATTTGACCACAAAGTTATCTGAAGACTGTAAACCCTAATTCATTGAAAAAACCCTCCAGACTTAACCAAAATTCCAATCTAGGTCAAATGGGTAAGTACACCGTCAGATGGGAAGAACCGATAGAGAGAGACAAACCGAAAGACCCAAGCCAAAAGACCCGAATGAAGCAAAAATTAGGGGGTCCCCATCTTGAATGGGGCGATGTGTGAAAAGGTCACAACAGGATCCACTAGGTGAAGGGGAAAGAACTGTAGGTAATATGGCTGATAGGGGAAAAGGTAGATTAGGATCAGTCAGTCTAGGAGCTAGGATGGAGAAGAAGTTTGACACTATGATGGACATGATGTCTCAATTTGTAATGTCCCCTTCTCAGTTGTGAATCATGCAGTTGATCGTTAGCCTATTCTAGAGACCCGTAGGCTACTCGGAGGAGAAAATTAGGGTTTCATATTTTCTAGGGGGTTGTTGATTGGAGCCTTGGAGTTTGGTTTGGGATTTGTAATGTCCCCTTCTCAAGCGTGATGAATTCAGTTGACCGTTGGCCTATTCCGAAGACCCGTAGGCTATTCGGAGGTTGAAATTAGGGTTTCCTGTTTTGGAGGTTGTTGTTGCTCGAAATTTAGAGACTGAATTGCGGATTCTTTCTGGGTTTTCAGAGAGCTTCGCAGTGGTGTGACTTGCAGTGCAATCCGAGCATCTTTTGGAATTTACTATTTTTAGTAAATTCTATTTTTGGCAGTGGACAGATTGGCTTCAATTCAGTTGGCTTCCCTCAGCTGTCAGTTCAGTTGGTATGTTTGATTTTGGCCTTTGATGCATTTTTTGGGTGAGATAAGTGATTTTAATTAGAAAAATGTTATAATTTAATATTGGGACCCATGGCCTAATGAGACAACTTTATGTTGTTTATAAAAGGGGGACTTTGGAAGGATGCTTATTTCATTAAGAAATATTTGTTGTTCTAAGGTCAAAAATGCTCAAGGAGAAAAGTACGCCATCTTTGGAGAGCTTGTTATTTTATTTAAAAATGATTTATATCTTTCTTGAAAAGGGATGCCACCTTGATGCTTGGTCAATGGTCAAGTCGAAACCTAAAAGCATCTTGAAGTTTGGGCACACCTTCTGGAAGCTTCTGGAGGGCCTTCTCAAAATTATAAAAGGGAGCCTTGGGTCTTCATTTCACATCTTTTGCCTACAGTAATGTTATGTTGCCGGAATGGGACTGGGATTGCTTCAAGGAATGTATGCCTCCTAGCTTTGGAATTGCTTCTTTCTTGAAAGATAGCAACTAGTGATGAGATAGTTGTAGTTGAGTGGATTTTTGTAGTGAGGTTTGCTTTGTTGCATTTTCTTGCATATGTAGTTCAGTCCTTGCATTTTATATCAATTTCTGGAGTTGCTGATTATCTTGGCTAAGTTTTATTCATAAGTTTAAAAATAAAAATCATCTCATTCTGGGTATTGTCTCATTGCATCTCTTTGACAAGGGCGACCCTACTTGATAAGTTTCAGATTTTATGATAAAGAAATGAATATTTAAGAAGGAAATCGTCCCTCCTTGAGGGCCGTACCATTTGGGCTTTCTTGAAGTTTGTGCAAAAAACATATATCAGTTTAGGGGTCAGTTTTAGGGTTCCTTCTTGGGCGCCTTCATCCTAGAAGCATTTGCATCTGGTCTTATGCATTTTGAGTCAGTCTTGAGAGAGATATGTGCATTTTGGTGAGATACTAGGTTGCTGGTTATGCATTTTAACTTGCTGGTCTGTCATATCAGATTTAGGAAATTGCATTATGTTGATGGGTTGGTGACTAGAACATCTTATTAAGCTTTGAGGAGACATTGTTTATTATTGCAGCACTAGAGAGCTTCTAAATCTTTGTCATGGCAGGCACTTTCTATCAAATTGTAAGCTGAACAATAGTACTGACAGCATTCACACTCTTTCTCTTTATTTCATTGTAAACCCCACTGAATAAGTGGAAGAGGCTAGCTTGGCACCTATCTTACATTTTGAGTATTGCATTGTAACTCATTAGAATCTCCGCCATATGGTAGCCCCATTCCCATCTTGAGTTGGAAAGCACATTCTTGGCGTCGAGTTTACTTTCAGCATAGTAGTTGGTAGGGACCCTCTGACCATATGCTCGTTGTCATCTGGCGCATTCTTGGTTAGAGTTATTCAGTTCAGCATTGCATTGAAATCCTCTGACCATATGCTCACACCTTGCCCATCTCGGGATCCTGGTGTACATCCTTGGTTAGAGTTGAATTCCATATCGTTTTGGTTTAAGTACTAACCCTAACAGTTGTGTGTTGCATTGCTTATTGTAATCAAAAAATTGAAAATAAATTGGTTCAGAATATTTCAGGATTCTTTCTAGGTTTTCAGAGAGCTTCGCAATGGTATAGCATGCATGGTATTCTAAACAACTTTCTGAATTTACTATTTTTAGTAAATTTAATTTCTGGCAGTGGTCCTGTTGGCTTTAGTTCAATTGGCTCCTCTCTACAATCAGTTTCGTTGGTATTGTTGTTCTTGGCCTTTTGATGCATTTTCTGGAGAGATAAGTATTTTAATTAAAATAATGTTATATTTTAATGTTATAACCCCTTGGCCTAGCTTCATGACTTCAAGTTGTTCTGAAAAGGGGGACCTCATGGGTGGGTGCATCATCAGGGGAAGATTTATTATTTTCTAAAGGTCAAATATTGCTCTTGGAGGTGGTACGCCAACTTTTGAAGAGAAGATATTTTTAAAAATAAAGAAAAGTTACCTTCATGAATTTGGACGTCACTTTGGAGGGATAAGAATCAACTTCAAATTTGAATATGCTTTGACTAGTTTGGGCGCCCTTCTAGATGCTTCTGGAAGATGCTTTTCAAGTCTATATAAGGAGGCGTCTTCTCTTCACTTCATCATCTTATGTCTACTGCACTGTTATGCTGTCGGAATGGTTAGTGGATTGCTTCGAGGGATGCATACCTCCTAGCTAGGCTTGACTTCTTGCTTGAAAGATAGCAACTAGTTGAGATAGTAGTTGTAATTGAGTTTCTTGCACTTATTGTTGAGTTTCTTGAATATGGTAGTTAAGTTTCTTGCATTTCAGTCAGATTTTGGGTTGTTGGTTTCATCATAGCTGATTGTAGTTTTTGCTCATATCTCATGAAATAAAAATGATATTGTTATGGGTATTTAGTCAATCCACTTCCTTGGTTTTATAATGAAGATCCTGATTTTTCCTAGCAAAATTGCCCTTCCTTGAGGGCCTTACCATCTTGAGCTGCTTTGGAATTCGTGCAAAAATTAATAAGGGTTGTATGTTGGTTTTTCTCCATTGGGGTTTGGGTGCCATCACTTCTAGAGTCATTTGCATATAGTCCCTTGTCATTCGGATGTGTTTTGAGAATTTTATGAGCATATGAGTGAATTTTGTAGTTGCTGGTTATTGCATTTTAATTGCTGGTCTGTCATATCAGATTTAGGAAATTCATCCTTTGGGCTGGGATTGAGTGCTTGAAGTCATATTGAGCAATTGGGAGGCATTCTATACAGTTGCAGCTTGATTTATCTCACTAATACAGTATGCTTGCAGGGATATCTTCATTGTAAGGTTGTTCAGTAGTACTGTCATCCAATACTCTTATCTTGCTAAGTTCATTGTAATCTTTAGTTGCAAATCATATTCCCACGTTAGTGGAAGAGTCCGGCAAGCCACCTATTTCCTTGTATTGCATTGTACTTCATACTATTGATCGGCTAAGCCGTCAAACAACTCATGGATCCTCTGGCCATATGCTCGCCCCTCCTCCCACATCGGATCTTAGGGCGCATTCTTGGTTAGAGTTACTTTCAATCAGCAGTTCGTAGGGATCCTCTAACCATATGCTCGCCCCTCCTCCCACATCAGGTCTTAGGGCGCATTCTTGGTTAGAGTTACATTCAATCAGTTATCTCATAAGGACCCTCTGATCATATGCTCGCACCTTGCCCAACCTTGGGATCCTGGTGTACATCCTTGGTTAGAGTTACTTTCCGCATCATTTTGGTTTTAGAGCTAACCTTAACGGGTGCATGTTGCATTGCAAATTGTAATTAAAAAAAAAAAAAAAAATTTGGTCAGGTTCATTACAATGGTATCAGAGCCATGATTCTGCCATCCTGTGCTCAACAGTGTCAATAGTCAGATGAGTGACAGAGCCCGCAAATACTACACCAGAAGTCAAGCAAGAGATCAATCACAATTTCCGTCAGTGCCAGAAGCAAACACCTTTTCAAAGGCTTTGAGAGAGATTGGCAAAGTAGTAGATACCGGTAAAGTAGTGGAGAACATGTCAGATAATCCTAAGCAAACCATGGAAGATAGAGATAACAAAATGGAGAAGTTTGATGGGATGATTGACATGATGACACAATTGCTTGCAAGAATGGATCAGCAGGCTACTCGGAATGCAAAACACCAAAACAATGGTACAGGAGAAAACAGTGGTGTCAATGGAAACAATGGCAATGGGAGAGACAAGACTATTGGCCAACATGAAGCCACCTCTAGAGGATCAGCCTCTAGGCCACTCTTTTTAACATTCACTCAAAGGGAAGAACCACAAGTAGAAGTTGCAACGCCTTTTGCAGATGACGCTAGACAGGCCTACTTGGAGTATGCCTCCTTTCCTCCCGATCTTAGGGAATAGTGAACCTTTGATCAATTCATAAATCAAAGAAACAGAAGGAACAGTGGAAGGACTGAATACTGTGCTCCTATGGGTCCTCCAACTGATTACCTACAAGCTCTTGCGAAAGTGACCTTGGCTCACTTTGATGGAAGTGATGCATGTACAGCCAGGGCGTGGGTGCAGAAGCTTGATAATTACCTTTCCTTGAGACCTATGCCAGAGGAGGATGCTATAAAGTTTGCAACCTTGCATTTGGAGAGAGCCGCCCATGAGTGGTGGTACCATGGTTTGGTCACACTTAGCCACAACCTAATTCAAACTTATGAAGAATTCACAAACAAGCTGATTGAGAGGTTCGACGCTAAGGATCCTGAGGTGAAGTTTTGCGAGCTTGCACAGCTGAAACAGCATGGCTCATTGGATGCTTAAATAGCTGATTTCCAAAGGCTTTCCGTGATGGTGCCCAACATCACAAAAAGAAGATTAGTAGTGTTGTTTTCCGAAGGTTTATTGGAACCCTTGAAGGGATGGGTTAAGGAATTTGACCCACCAAGTCTTGAAGAGGCCATCAAAAAGGAAAGAAGCCTGGAGTTGTTGGCCCCTAGGCCTAAATTTCCACCCAAGCCCTTTGCTAACAAGAGGGATAAGAGACATTCTTCAAATCAGCACAAGAGATTCCCTCCTAAATTAGATGATGAGCTTCGTGAGAAGCTTAGTAAGGAAAGTGTTACACGTGCAAAGAACCTTGGACTAAGGGACATAGATGCTATGGAAGGGGCCATGCAAACCATTTAGAGGCCTATTCTGATTTTGGATCAGAATCTGATCACTCGGAGCAGCAGTATGGTTTTGAAGAGAGTGATGAAGAGAAAGCTTCGGAAGAGTCCGAAGATGAACAAAGAGGTGGGGGCACTTTTGCCCAACTCTCGAGCTTTCACAAAAATGAATCCTTCAAGGTTCGAGGCATGATTAAAGGGCAGCGAATAGTTGGGTTGATTGACATTGGAGCAAAGCACAACTTCATTGATGAAGGCATGGTGACAAAAAAAGGGCTCCAAACGGAGGAATTTGAAGGCTTCAAAGTTATGGTTGCCGATGGGTTTCACATCTTTTGCACCCAGAAGATTTCAAACATGTCTATGCAATTGGGAAACTATGAAATCAAAGATGACTTCTATGTGGTCAATATTGGGGATACAAATGTTGTCCTTGGCATTCAATGGTTGCGTTCACTTGGAGAGATCTCTCTAAATCTACAAACCATGGAGCTTAAGTTTCAATCCGATGGAAAGAAAGTGATGTTAAGAGGTATGTCCAATGGTGGTTCTCGGATTGTGTCATTCAAAAGAATGGAGAGGCTGATTCGCCATGATCAAGTTGAGTGGGCTACGGAATGTATGGTTCCTCCAGCTAGTCCAGTTGAAACAAAGAGGGACTATCCTCCAGATGTTCAATCTTTAGTCACCAAGAAGAGTAAGGTGTTTGCTGATCTACCTCTAGGGCCGCCTCCTGAAAGAGGAGTTGAGCATGTCATTGAACTTAAAGATGGAGCCAAGCCAATTATCACAACACCCTATCGATATCCTAAGAAGCAGAAGGACAAAATTGAGAAAAACATAAGAGAACTCTTGGAGATGGGGTTCATTCGTCCAAGCAAGAGTCCCTTCACTTCAGCAATTGTTCTTGTGAAGAAGAATGGCACTATCCGCATGTGTGTGGATTATCGTGCCTTGAATCAAAGCACAATCAAGAATCGGTACCCCATCCCCTAAATAGATGAGCTCATTGATGAGCTACATGGTGCCAAGTTCTTTTCAAAAATTCATTTGAGATCGAGCTACTATCAAATTCGGATGAGGGGCTCAGATGTTGAGAAGACAGCCTTCAAATGCCACTATGGTCATTTCAAGTTTTTAGTCATGCCATTTAGGTTGACTAATGCTCCAACCTCTTTCCAGTCTTGTATGAATAGAGTCTTTCAGAAGCAGTTGAGGAAGTTTGTGTTGATCTTTTTTGATGATATCCTCATCTTCAGCAAGACGTGGGAAGAACATCTCAAGCACTTGGAGGAAATGCTTAGCGTCCGAAAATCAGAAAGTTTGTTTGCCAAAGAATCCAAATGTGAATTTGGAATGAAGAAGTTGCTCTACCTTGGTCACATAATTAGTGTTGAAGGGGTGAGAGTTGATCTAAAAAAGATCAAGGTGATAGTTGATTGGCCACCTCTAGAGAACTTGACTCATTTGAAAGGATTTTTGGGTCTATGTGGATTTTACAGAAGATTTGTGAAGGGCTACTCTCAGAGTGTTGCTCCTCTTACTAACCTCACTAAAAAGGGAACTTTTTTTTCGTCAAAAAAGGCACATAGTGTTTTTGATAAGTTCAAGAAGATCATAAGTTCTTGTCCGGTTTTGGCCATACCGGATTTTTCCAAGCCTTTCGATCTACAATGTGATGCATCAGGAGAAGGTGTTGGTGCTGTTTTGATGCAAGATAAGCATCCCATTGTGTTTGAAAGCAGAAAATTAAGAGGTGTTGAAAGGGCTTACTCCATCTATGACAAAGAAATACTTGCAATCATGCATGCATTAACTACAAAGAAATACTTGCAATCATGCATGCATTAACTAAGTCCAAACAATATTTGGTGGGGAGCAAGTTTGTCGTCAAGACAGATCACAATAGCCTCAAGCACTTCATGCATCAAAAGGACTTGAACAAAAGACAACAAAAGTGGGTGAGTAAGCTTCAAGCTTACGATTTTCACATTGAGTATGTCAAAGGGAAAAACAACATTGTGGCAGATGCTCTATCTAGGAGGTCTCATTTGAGCTCATTGTGTGAGCTTACTGTTGATTGGAAGGAGTTCTTTCTTGCTGATTATGCCACAAATCATTTTGCAACCAGCATCATTCAAAGTATTTTTCATGATGAAAGGTACAAAGTGGTTGATGGTTTGATACACTACAAGGGAAGGATCTTTTTAGTGGACGATTCTAAGCTCAAAAGAAGATTTTGATGACATCCCATTTGCTGGTCATCAAGGTTATTTCAAGACATATAGGCAAATTCGGGAAAGGTTTTCTTGGAAAGGGTTGAAAGAGGAAGTCCAACGCTACATCAAGGAGTGTCACACTTGCCAAATGAACAAGAATGAGCATACTCTTCCAGCTAGGCTGCTGCAACCTCTTCCCATTCCCAATCAAAAATGGGAAAGCATATTGATGGACTTCATCACAGGATTGCCCAAGACTCAATGCAAAGACTGTATTTATGTTGTGCTGGATAGATTAACAAAGTTTCCTCATTTCTTTGCCATTACTAGTTCATTTTCAGTAGCTCAAGTTGTAGATTTGTTTTTTCATGAGGTGTTTCGACTGCATGGGTTGCCAAAAAACATTGTGAGTGATAGGGACAGCAAGTTCCTAACCACCTTTTGGCAAGAGGTCTTCAAGTTGAGTGGTATAGTGCTCACTCCAAGCACTAGTTATCACCCTCAAACTGATGGACAAACGGAGATTGTTAACAAGTGGTTGGAGGGCTATCTAAGAAACTATGTGACACCACTCCTTCTTACCTAAGATGACACCACAACATGACCAAGATTCTTTCTTACCTTTTGTGGACAGCTTAAGGGAAGAATATGCAGAATATGACACTCTTCCTGAAGATGTTAAGGAAAATTTGTCTTACAATGAGTTCTTGGATCATAAGAGGAAGAGAAGTGATGGTAGAGCTAATCACAAAGGACCAACAGTTCAAAGAGACTTACAATGGGCCATTAGCAAGGTAACAGTTGCCTAAGTGCATAGCGAGGGCTTGGGTACAGAAGCTTGACAATTACTTGGCCCTCAGACCAATGGCAGAAGATAAAGCAATTAAGTTTGCCACTTTGCATCTTGATGGAGTAGCACATGAGTGGTGGTACCATGACCTTGCTACCTTGGGTCACAGGTCTATCACTTCGTACGATGAGTTTACTACTAAGTTCATCGAGAGGTTTGATAAGAAAGACCACGAGATACATTTCAGAGAGCTGGACCAATTGAAGCAATATGGCATTGTGGAGGCTTACATAGCAAAATTTTAGAGGCTCTTAGTGATGGTTACAAGGATTACAAAGAGAAGATTGGTGATTTTATTTAGCGAGGGACTCATGGAGCCATTTAGGGGATGGATTAAGGCTTTTGAACCTCCAACCTTGCAAGAGGCCATGAAGAAAGCAAGAAGTATGGAGTGGGTTGTCCCTAAGTAAAAATTTCAGTCCAAGCCATTCATGCACAAGAAAGATAAGAAACCATTCACTAAGGACACCAATCAGCAGAAAAAATCAGTCACTAGGATTGATGGAGCCACCCTAAATGACCTTAGTAGGAAGAATCTATGCTTCAAATGTAAGGAGCCTTGGTCTAAGGATCATATGTGTGCCACAAAGGGGAAGATGCATCAAATAGAATATTATTCAATAGAGGATAGTGCATCAGAAAGTTTAGACAAGCAATCTAATTTAAATGAGAAAGAAGAGAAAGAACCTCCTGAAGAGGCTGGAAAAGAGGAGACAAAAGAGGGGAAGCTTGCCCAACTTTATAGCTTCCAAAAGAATGAGTCATTGCGCATTAGAAGAGTCCTTAAGGGGCAGCAGTTGGTAGCTTTGATTGATTTAGGTGCTACACATAATTTTATTTATGAGGGACTTGTAGCACACAGGGGACTCCAAACAGAGGTTGGCGGTTTTAAAGTGATGGTTGCAGATGGTTTCACCATTACTTGTACTAGGATGATTCCTTAGCTCAACCTTTAGTTGGGTAATTATGAAGTCAAGGATGGCTTCTATGTGGTTAGCATTGGCGACACAGTTGCAGTGATGGGTATTCAGTGGTTATGTTCCCTAAGTGATATCACTCTCAATTTTCAAACTTTGGAGCTGAAGTTTAAATCAAAGGGTAAGAATGTTGTATTGAGAGGGATATCTAATTGAGGGCCTCATGTTGTTTCCTTCGAAAGCAATGGAGAGGCATTTCAAGCATGATCAAGTGGAGTGGGCATCAAAGTGCCTTGTTATGGCCACGGTTATAGAGGAGGAGAAGCATTCATATCTACCCAACATTCAGGCTTTGCTATCCAAGTGAAGCAAGATTTTTGGCAATATACCTCCAGGAAGGCCTCCTAATAAAACATAGAGCATATCATTGAGTCAAAGGAGGGGACTAAGCCTATTATCACTACACCATACAAGCACCATAGAGCGGATTGGAAGGATAAAATACAAGCTAAATATGCAAAGAATGCACTTGCTAATATCATTCTTGATGGGTCATTACAAGATGATAAAGTATCAGGTAAGGGATGATCTCATTTATTACAAGGATAGAATATGGTTAGCTCCTAAATCTAAGGTGATAGTGCACATATTTAAGGCTTTTCATGACATCCCTATGGCTGGTCATTATAAGTATTATAAGACATACAAACACATCCGTGAGAGATTTTCATGGAAAGGGATGAAGGATGATATTCTCAAGTATGTTTGTAAATGCCAAGTATGCCAACAAAACAAAAATGAGCATACTTATCATGTTGGTTTATTGTATCCCCTACCCATTCCTACTCAAAAATGGGAAAGTATATCAATGGACTTCATCACAAGGCTTCCTAAGGTGCAAGGAAAGGACAATATATACGTGGTGGTGGATAGATTGACTAAATTTGCTCACTTTTTTGCCATATTAGCAGGGTTTACAACAGTACATGTGGCAGATTTATTTTTCAGAGGTGTTTAAACTTCATGGAACACCTAAGACCATCATTAGTGACAAAGACAACAAGTTTATGAGTTTTTTTTTGCAACAATTATTCGGATTATGTGGTACGTAGCTAACCCCTAGCACTAGTTATCACCCTCATACTGATGGAAAACTAAGGTGGTGAACAAATGGGTGGAAGGTTACCTGCACAACTATGTTTCGGGGCAGCAGAAAGAGTGGGTTAAGTAGTTAAACTTAGGAGAGTTCTGCTACAACTCTACCTTCCATACGTCTATCAAGATGTCTTCATTTATGGCATTATATGGCTACGAAGCTCCCAGCTTCTTTGATTTACTTTTTAGAGATTGCAGAGTACCTAGGGCCAGAGATCTTCAAGAGAGTAGCAAGGTGCATAATGTCTTCCATGTTTCTTGCCTTAAGAAGGCGCTTGGTCAGAATGTGGTCCCTTCTACAAAGTTGCCTCCTTTGGATGAGGAAGGCAAGTTGATTTTGATTCTAGAGGCTATATTGGAGGTCAAGGAGTGTACTCTGCAGAGGGTGATTACGGAGTATCTGGCTAAGTGGAAGAATTTGCAAGTGGAGGATGCTATGTAATGAACCGGACCAAATTTTTTCCGAATTTTGAATGCAATTACAACAACATACAGAAGGCACCCATTAGGGTTAGATAAATCAAACCAGCAGTTACAATATAACTCATTGCCAAGAATGCGCACTCAATCTCAACAAGAGAGGCTGTCATATGGCAAGAGGATCGTCAGTACAATAAATCAGAACTGCAACTGAAAGTAACTCAACACCAAGTATGTGCTACCCAAACCAGAATGGAATGAGGCGACCATATGGTGGAGATTTAAAGAAATACAAATGCAACTTTGAAATAAACTCAACACCCAGAATGTGCTTTCAAGCCCGGAGTGGGAATGGAGCTACCATAGGGCGGAGATGTAAGATATTACAATGCAAATCAAAGTAAATAGGCGGCAAGCCAGCCTCTTCCACTTATTCAGTGGGCAATTACAAACATGATAAGCAAAACTGAGAGAAATGCTGACAGTACTACTGTTCAGCTTACAATGAGAAGTAGAATGCCTGCAAGATCAAGTATTTAAGCTCTACAAGTTGTTGCAATAGTAAAGATGTCATCCACTAGGTCAATAATGAATTCCTAACACCCGTCCTTCGCTAATATGCAATTTTCTCAAGTCTGATCTGACAGACCAGCAACATGAAATACAGAACCAGCAATACATAAACTCAATGAAAAGCTCACAACTCACTCATTTCTCACTCAAATTACATGAAAACTGATGCAAAATACTCTTAAAATGATGGCGCCTAGTTTAGTAATGAAAAGGGGCAGCTAAAAGTGGCTATTAATTAATGGTACGGATCCCAAAGCACTCCAGAAAGTAGGGCTGTCAAGAAATGACGAATTTGCTTTATAAAATCAGAAACTTCATTAAAAATCCCACAAATTTGCAAGTAAGGTCGCCCCAAGTAGAGAAGATGATATGACCAACACCCAGAACAATATCTTTTTTTATTTTTGAAATATGAATGAAACTTCGAATCAGCTATGATATTCAGCAACTCCGGAATATGACAGAAAATGCAAGTACTTAGCTACAAAGTGCAAGATCATCAAAACAATGCAAAACCTCACTACAAATGCACTCAAAACAAGCAAACCTCTCTACTAGGTGCTATCTCTCAAGCACGAAGTCGAGCCCAAGCTAGGAGGCATTCATTCCTCGAAGCAATCCAGCAACCATTTCGGCAGCATAACAATACTCAAGATATCAGATACCCAAATGAAGACCCAAGCTCTCCTTTTATAACTTTGTGAAAACTCTCCAGAAGCTTCTAGAAACCCTAACTTTCAAATTTGAACTGTCTTCTTTTCCCTCCAATTTGGGCGCCCCCTTTCTCAAGGTTTAATTTAACTTTATTTTAAAATCTTTTCCTTCATAAAAATGCGTCCTTTTCTCCAAGTAATATTTTTGACTTTAGAAATATAAAATATTTCCTTCATGAGACAATACCCCTCAAGGTCCCCTTCTTTAAAACAACTTAAAGTCATAATACTAGGACAAGGGGTTATTTTATAAAATAAAACATTATTGTCTTTAAAATACTTATTCCTCCAAAATGAACACCTTACGCCAAAATTCAGAATTACCCAATGAACTGCCAGAAGAGGAAAGTTGACTGAGCTGGTGCTGACTGGACCACTGCCAAAAATAGAATTTACTAAAAATAGTAAATTCGGAAAATTCTTTCGGATCAAAGCATGCGATACCATTAGAAGCTTTCTGAAAACCCAGAAAGAATCCGCTCCAAAATCCCAAACTCAGAGATGTAGCCGTCATAACTTACTAAAAATAGTAAGTTAGGTTGCCCGCAGTTGCAAGTCATACCTCTGCGAAGCTCTCTGAAAACCCAGAAGGAATCCAGAATCCAAACATCCAAACTCCAACAAGCAGAACCCTAATCTTCAAGAGAACCCATCAAACAGCTGGAAACCCTAATGCTACCACTGACTTGCCGACAGCACACTGAGAATAGGCTACCAATCACTAAAAAGTGAAGTGCTAAAAACGAGGACATTACAGTCCGCCCTTCCCAAAATTGCTTGTCCTCAAGCAATACCACCATGACTCCATAAAACTTAAGACTGATCCATACCAAAACAAGTATGATCCCAGGTTCCCAAACCCATCTCAGGAAGGACCCACTATGCCACTGCTGCACTACTCTGATCACCTCAGTAAAATCATCATGCCAATGCTGCACTAACCTCCCTTGTAACTCCATAGTGTTACCATCCATGATACTCAAATTGAAAGATCTTAAAGGACTGAGATCAAAATCATGCAACGTCTCACGTACAAGATGCCCAGAGTCAACAGTAACAATCATACCACTGTCAACCACAATTCTAGGCAAGAAGAAAGATAGGCTACTCAACTCAAGATCAATCTCCTCAGCATACCTCCTCATGGTAACAAACGAAGTCATGACTGCAAATGTGACATCTTCGAATCTTCTTGCAAAGAGGAAAACAATCCTTTTCAAGAGCTCAACAAACTCATACTCACGTCTCCTCATGGAGCTACTATGCACCAACTGAATTATATTGATACCACCATGAAGACTACATAAAACTCTCATAGTTCCAACCTCATGAATCTCAGAATGATGAATCAAAACAAGTGGTGGTTCGCTGTCCTGAACCCACAATGAGAGAGAACTATCAAAGTTAACATCACAAGCCTCCATAAGATGAACCCCGAGAATAGAACTGGTGTGAAGGAACAAATAGTCTCTGCTGTTCAAGGCTAAAGTCAGTGAAGAGCAATCTGATTTTAATGCTTCACACAAGAAAAAACAGCAGCACCAAAGAAATTCCCAAGTGTGAGTGTATGAGATGAGCATAGAGTTGCAAGTTAATCCCTCAAAAATGGCAGGAAAACATACTAGAGCAATCCCCAACTGAAAATTACCACCTCTTTGGCAAGTAGTGAAGGACAAACTCTTCCAAACGAGAGTAATTCCACAAGTAAAGTGGCTGGTATGCTTCCAACCAGCAAGCACGTGTCTCAAAATCTGCCCTTGTATTAGCCGAAGGTCACTCCCAAGAGCAACCGATCGTTCATCTCTCCAACCCATACTCAAAATTTCTCTCCAATCCATTTGTTGATGTACAAACGGAACCATCAAGTGACTGGGAAAGAAGGGAACATCACCAACAAATCTGGAATTTTGATCCTTATCCCACCAAAAGTTCTTCTTTCCACAAGCAATAGGCTCCATCAACCCATGTTGAGAATCCCAAACATGGACACCCAACTGAAAAATATTTTCAACACACTGAAAATAGAATTCAACACAACCCCAAGTGCTGGTCAAAACCAAGTGCATACTCCTAAAATAGGCATTCCCTCTGATTAACCTCTGAAACCAATCCATGAAAGCTTCAACAACACTGGAGCATGAAACAAAGGATGACTTCAAATTCAACTCCCAAAATAGACTAGCATCACTCAACCCACGGAATGGATTGACAAGAGTGTGAACACCATGTTCTGGTTCATCTTCTATCACAAAAAGAGGATTATCATAAGTTTCCTCAACACCCACTTCAAAGAGAGGATTGTTAAAAACTTGAAAATCACTCCTTATATCTTGCTGTTCCAAATCAGCACATGCAACTTCTGACTTTCTTGAGACACTTCCAAGATCAAACTCCGCTTGAAGACTATCAAGCTCTCCAATCACTTGCTTGATTTCTTCAGCTCTGTGTGCACCCTCTTGCTCCTTGAAAAGTTTGAAGTCAGCAAACTGGTCTTCAACCTCCATTAGAGCCAACTGAGTTTCTTTCAACATGTCCTTTGTTGATTCGAGCTCCAGAGTGAGCTCATCAACCATACTCTCCTTTTCTAGAAAAGCACAGATGTTCTTCTTTGCAACTTCAATGGCACGATCTCGGTCTTCAATCAAGTGCATGTATTCGGACTTCAAGGTCTCCAAAGAATCTTTGATAAGTTGCAAATTGGGAAGAGCAACTTCATCTTTCACTCCTCTTTGTCTCTCTTCAAGCTGAGCCTTCCAGTACAATTCTTCAACCAAGCTATGTGTGTGATCGAACAGGGATAGAGCTTGCACTTCTTTGTCAAAGGACACCTTGAATCGACCTTCCCACTCATAAGAATGCGAAGATGGTGAACTGCTTGATAGGCTGCAACTGAAAATCAGAACCTTGTCCCTTGTCTTTGCTGCCACCAGTGCTGCTCCAACATCCTTGTACTTTACCACCAACATGTGGAAAATGCTCAATGCCATGGAGATGACCATTCTCCATGATTTCTTCAACTCTATTTTTGCAATCAGCTTCTTGAATGGAAAAATCAGACTTGTGTTTGTAAACCTCTTTAATTCTTTCCTCTTCAAGAGCCATATGGTCTTCAAGCTCTTCTTCTTCATCACCGCCTCCTTGATCAAACATTAGGTCAGCATCCAACCTGCTCAAGGAATCATATTTGTCCGCTGTTCGGGAAGTTTCTGTAACCACAAATTCCTCCTTAGTGGCTGCAACCACTCCAAAGAGATCATTATGGAATTTTGTGGAACAATCTTCTTCTTCAAGGACAACTTCTCCTCCAAGGGCCACCTCATAGTCTACCGTGCAACCTGGTTCTTGTTCTTCATCAGGATCAAAGGGAAACTTATCCCACACAGGTTCTTTAACATAACTTGATGCCAACACACCCGGATCCCAAATGCTAGTGGGCTGATTAAGATGATCAACTGGAAACAACTTATCATGCTCCCCTTGTAGTGATGACTCTTTGAATAAGTCAAGTCCCAATTCACTTAAGCTGAAATCATCAAAAACATTTCTCTCCAATGGCTCAGTTTGCTGATCAAACCCAAGACCAACAATGTCACCACCGAAATGAAGTGAAGAATCTTCAATGTTTGTTGTTTGAAAAACTTCATCTTCATTATCTTCTATGGAACCCTCATGAGAGAGTATGTTGCTGATTTTTTCATGTGAGACTTTTTGGGAAGTTAAGACAACAACAAGAGGAAAATCCTTCCTCATCAAATCTTCAGTATGATCTTGCATGTACTCCTTAGACTCATCACCAACATCCTCACTATAGTATTGGTCATAAGCTGGTTCTATGTCTTCACTAGTATTTTCTCCATCTTGCACTACTTCAACGAACTCATCAAACACAACAGTACTACTAAAATCTTCTGTGAAGACATTTCTCTCAACACCTCCATGGGCTGAATCCAAATTAGGATTCAAGACTGCTGCTATGTTCCTTTCACCGAACTGATCTTCATCACTTGCTATCACATGCAAGTCTAGGGAATAATTATGGGGCTCTCCCACACACTCCTTAACTGTCAAGGTTTCTTTATCAAACTTACGATCATTTTGAGGTGACATGTGCACCTTGCTTGTGCCATCTTCAATATTAGTTGACTGATTTTTCTCTTCGTCATGTTCATTTGTGGGCTGCAATCCACAAACAGGCACTTCTTCTTCCTTCCTTGCACCTGCAACCATGGCATGTTCTGCTTCCTCCTTAATCATTTTCTTGATGTAGTTGACCATAGCCCGCTTTCCAGGGTAATAAATCACCACACAATCCAAAAAGGTATCAAATGAAACATCTTTCTTAAACTCCTCTGTCATGCTCTGATAATCTTTATGGAGTTTGGCAGCCTCATGTTCACATTTCCTCTTGAACTGGCATTCTTTAGACACCTCAATCAAATCCGACTTCTCATGATTCCTGGACTAGGGATGTTGGGTGAAAATTATGTAATCAACTTCGTGATTACAACTTGGACTTCAACCGGCTATGTGAGATGTGAATCTCTCCTCTCGGAAAGGGGAGGCGCCCTTCTTACTGCTAAGAGAAACAATAGTAAATCACACAAATAATTACAAAATGTACACGAAATTCACGGAGTGAGGGGGGTGTGTTACATTCATCCTTCTCTCTTTTTTCAGAGAAGATGTTTACAATGCTTCACGTGTTGGAAGTTCCGAATTCTTGATAACCTAAAACTAACAACTAGCAGTAATACCAATAGCTCTATCTCGTCAAAGCGAAGCGTAGAGATACCAGAATTGATTAATAACAAACAAAATAAAGTAAAAAGGGAAAGCTCACGAAGGCACAAAGTCGTTCCGTAGCTTTATCAATGTTGGATCTGCATAAACGTACCGTTTGCTACATTAGAAGCACAAAGTCTTCTTAGATGCAACAATTCTTCAAACAGCATGAACGATTACAAGCGCAAAGTCTTGTAGATCATCCAACAAAAGTGTTAATAGCACGAACGATTACAAGCACAAAGTCTTGTAGATCCTTCGACAAAGTATCCAATAGTATGAATAATTATAAGCGAGAAGCCGTGAAGTCTCTTTACAACGGTGTATAGCAGCTCGCCCTCTGTTTGTACATGTTAGGAGATTGCTCAACTTTGTCCAGCCTTCCTGCCAAGATATCCAAAGTGACTTGCGCATCGAATTTTGCACTTTCGTTGGTAACCTTGCCAAGTTGGACCTTTGTTACTGTGTAGTCCTCCATATTGACATCACCTTCTTGATTCGGTGGTATGCCAATTTCAGCATACTTGTGGCTAGACTTATCAACATTCAGCCTCGAGTATACTTTTGCCTTCTTCTTTCCTTTGGCCTTTGGAAGTACTATCTCTTCAAGGTCGAGCTCCTCTGGAGAAATCATTTGCTTTTTACGCTTCGACACTTGAGATATTAGCCAAGGAGGAAGAAAAGAAGTGTGAACTTCTGGATTTACTGTCAAGTTGGTCGCCATTGCCACCTCTGAAGTTATTGTCACATCTGAACTCACCAATGGTATCGTGACAATTGGAGAAGTGTTTGTCATCATCGCTCCTATAGTTGACACATTGAGCTGATCACGCATTGACTCATTCATGAAGCGATTGAATTCATTTTCAGAAGTGATATCATACGTTGGCGAAGACAAGCTAGGAATGGACGATGGTGGGCTTGACAGTATATCAACCGTATGAATGCTTGTCGAAGGAGTATCAAGGTTGATCTTTAGGGATAGGGATATCTTTCGGTGCCGAGATGCTTGTGGTATGGATAAGGTGTGAGGAGCGAGGAGGAAGGAGGAGTTCTTGAATGCTGCTGAGGGTATGAGGAGCGTTTGAAGTCACGGTGATGATGTTACGTAGTTTCCTCAACTACCTTCTTGGGAGGAGTAGTTATTTCTTCATCATGCTTTCGAGGTTCTGTTGATCATATCTTGTCTCTCAGGTTGGCTCACCTTGAAGTCACCTTGGATCCTTCTTGAGTCTTCATCAGACTCTTGCCCGCTTTCAGAAACCTCTTCGGCATCGGAGTCTGCTTCTGCTGAATCTTCATCTTCAGCGGATTGGTCGCTTGAATTATCTTCTTCATCGGAATCTACCTCCTCTAGAATGGGCTTTTTACCCTTAGAGCGAGATGGATGTGATTCCGTTATTTCTGTCTCTTGGACAGCCTGGGTATCTTTCTTACCAACAGTGAACTTAATCCTTGGACCTCTTTGTGAAGAAGTGGGAACGGCCGCTGATTTGTTTTTGTCGCGGAGTTCTTGCTGTTGGCGTGCTTCTGCCTCAGACTCTTCTCCTTCTGAGTCTGTCCTGAAACTTTTCATTGTATGACCATGTTTGTGTAACCATTCTTCTGTGTTGGCTAGGATTGGTCTCAGCCTTTCTCTCATGCTGGTGACCTCTTTCCTAGACCACTGTATTGCAGGCAACGGCCTCTTAGCAATGCCTTGCTCATCATAGACAGCGTTCATGATATCACCTGGATCCTCAAAATCCTCTGGTAGGTCGGCGATACCAAGATCTCTGATTTGTTGAACTGTCAATCTGCAATAGTCCATTTTGCGAATGGCTTCTTCATCTCTGCAATCCGCCCAGATGTCTTCAAAACGGTACCTGTGTTGGTGACCTTTTTGCAACTTCTTTCTAACATCTCGGTAGTCAAAATCAAACCTATACCTGTAGGTTTTGATGGTCATGATCTGCATCTCAGCATAGACATACTTAGCTTTTTGTGCAGTTTGGATAGTATATCTGCCGATGGTCAGTGGGAACTTGAATCCACGCTTGTGGTTGCTTCTTCATTCTTTAAATGCTTGACATCAATGCATGTTTCCGCGAGAACCCACTTATCCGAAGGATAGCATTGGTAGCATGTAAAGGACAAGCAGGTTAACCTACTCTCAAGTAAGCGTTGGGAATTGGAGAAAAATACATCCAACTTTACTTACCACCTTATAGGCTTCATCAGACACTCTTCTTCTTTCCAAAGCTGGATCAAAGTTGAAGAGTAAAGGCGCAAAGAAAGCATCAGTGACCCGCCTGAAATGATGAAAGCTTTCCTTTAGCTCCAACTAATAGAAATATCTGTACATAGGCACCATCATTAGATTCCCCTTTGTAGATAGACCTAGGAATTGTCTCATCACATTTCGCGTGCACGGAGTAAGAAGTCATGTAGAACTTCAATGTAGAAGGAGCATTAATCAAAGCTGCTCGTGCATCATCAGCGGTTGTTTACCCAGTCCAATATGCATACGCCTTCTTATGATCCTGATGTACTCATACATCCAATCGTGAAAGGTGGATGATTCCGGAAAACCCTTCACTCTACTCAGAAACGTGATCATATCCTTGACGTCATCTTTGAAGTCGCTTCTTAGGAGTCCTTTCGGCCATCTAGAAACAGACGATCTAGGCTTCTTGAGCCATTGAGTATTTATCAACTATTTGGCTTTATTGGGATCAGCATCAAAGATCTCCTGTGCTTTTGATATAGAGATGTCAATATATTTGTCCATGTGAGGGACCTTGAAGACAATATCAAAGAAGTCGGGGTCGAGTCTCAGAATCTCGTGCCCGGAAGAGTCGATCACACTTTGCTTTCTAGGATGTAATGAGGCGCAACTTGAAGAACAAACTTCGGTATTGCCGGTATGGGAACATAGCCACCAAGTGGAGATTAGCATTATCTGATTGCTCTCATTGAATCGGGGAGAGGCTTAAGTCTACATCAACTTTGCAAAATTAACCAAGTCTTGATGGCCAACCCGGCATCCTTTATTTCTTCAACTTTCGAAAGCACCATGGTTGGCGGATAGACGCCTTGATATTTGTACTTCATCTTGCTTCTTGCTTTCGAAGAAGGAGGCTCCGTAGCAGTCATCAAAAGAAACTGGAACACTGAGCACTCTTGACTTGACGATCTCTGAGAGTAGACTGCAATCCGTCTAGCCAGAACAAACACCAATTGTTAGGGAACATAGGAAAGCGTGAAATGAGCACGAGGGTGGAAAAGCATGGAGCGGATGGCGAGGCACGCAAAACGATGCACGAATGCGGAAAAATGAGGCTCAAGAATGCACTGGTCAAAAATGAAGTTCATTTGGGAAGGTCTGGGAAAAGCCTGAAAAAAGTGTAAGGGCGCTAAAATTCAGCGCCCTTACATTCTGAGAAAAATTGCTTTTGGTGTAAGGGCGCTAAATTTTAGCGCCCTTACACTTTCCAGTGTTAGGCAATTTTGGTTAACTTTGAAATGTCATGGCGCTTAATTTTAGCGCTTTTGCAATTTTGGCAATTTTTGAAGATGTAAATGCAATGAGGAATGGCGAAGGCGCTTGAGCTTAGCAAAGGCAATGTTTGCAACAATGAAAGCTTTCGAAATTATCTCCATCCTATTACATTTTCATTCAAAGATCAAAGGAATTCTTTTTCACAAATGATGAATCTTTTCAATATTTACCAAAACAAATGAAGAGCTTTTGACCAAGATATTTCAACACAAACATGGCGGGTAGATAGAAGTCCTCAAGGGACAACGCGCACAGAGGAGAAAGGTAGAAAGAAACGCGTATGAAGGAGAAGGGAAGAAACGCGTATGTGTAGGGTAAGAAAATAGAAGTGAAAAGAAGGAATGAGCATCGAAATGAACACGCACAGAGGAGAAAGACGCATTCAAAACAATGAATGAGGGTTCCGTCGCGTATGAAGGAGGAGAAAAACGCGAACGAAGAAGGGAGGACGTGAATAGAAAGAACAAAAACGAATGTAATGAAAGACGTGAATGTAAGAAACAAAAACGCGTATGCTAATAATGGACATATACAAATGAAAAGACGAAGCTAAAATGGAAAACCTTACAAGGGCAAAACGCGAAGCTTGTTGAAGAGAAGAATGGCGAAACTCCAAAAACGTGATTTGCAGTTTAAGTGCAATTCGCCCAGCAAGAGAGAAAAGAGGATAAAATGAAAAGCAAACAATAAAATGGCGAACTCATTCACTTAATTGCAAATGAAAATTAAAAACCTAACTCAAGTCGTGCAATAAATTTAGGCACGAAAAGTGGCATGATTGACGAAAAACGCAAAAACGTGAAGAAACGTGCCAGAGGCATGAAAAAAAGTTTAAGTGTCGAAAGAAAATGTAATGGCGCTAAAATTTAGCGCCCTTACATTTTTTGGAATTTCACTGCATGCAGGGGCGCTAAATTTTAAGCCCTTGCATTCGGACTTAGTCAAATTTTCTCCTTTGCGGGGCGCACTTTTTCGATTAACTCTGCATTTTGCTTAATTGCAAGAGATACAGTGATGAAACATCGAAAGATCTCGTTTAAAGGTCTTTCTTGGCCGAACGAGAATGCTCAATTGACTATTAGAAACTTGGGAGCGCATTTCGATGTGGCAGAAAATCACTGTTCTGGTACTTGAACTACAATCTAGGAAGCGGTAGAAGTTTAAATTGGGGTTATCCAGATGGAGCAATGACTGTTAGATTAAAGGTGATAACCACGGAAGCATAACATCTTCAAAACAAGGCTAAGCGAACTTGTTCAGGCCTACGGTGTAGAGGCGATTTCTACGTCATTCAAACATCGGCCCCGAACCTTGATGAGCCCGCGAGGATAGGGATCTTAACTCTGACCTGCCCAATGAGCGGGACCAAATTTTTCCGAATTTTTGAATGCAATTACAACAACATCTGACACCCATTAGGGTTAGATAAATCAAACCGGGGAGTTACAATATAACTCATTGCACCAAGTCGCACTCAATCTCAACAGAGGCTGTATAGCAAGAGGATCGTCGACCCTGTCATCCGAGCTGGCTGGTAACTCAACACCAAGTATGTGCTACCCAAACCATAATGGAATGAGGCGACCATATGGTGGAGATTTAAAGAAATACAAATGCAACTTCGAAATAAACTCAACACCCAGAATGTGCTTTCAAACCCGGAGTGGAAATGGAGCTACCATAAGGCGGAGATGTAAGATATTACAATGCAAATCAAAGTAAATAGGCGGCAAGCTAGCCTCTTCCACTTATTTAGTGGGCAATTACAAACATGATAAGCAAAACTGAGAGAAATGCTGACAGTACTACTGTTCAGCTTACAATGAGAAGTAGAATGCCTGCAAGATCAAGGATTTAAGCTCTACAAGTTGCTGCAATAGTAAAGATGTCATCCAGTAGGTCAATAATGAATTCCTAACACTTTCGTCCTTCACGGACCGAGCGAAATTTTCAGTCTGATAAGCAGGACCAGCAACATTAATTACAGAACCAGCAATACATAAACTCAATGGAAAGCTCACAACTCACTCATTTCTCACTCAAATTACATGAAAATTGATGCAAAAGACTCTTAAAATGATGGCGCCTAGTTTAGTTATGAGAAAGGACAGCTAAAAGTGGGTATTAATTAATGGCACGGATCCCAAAGCACTCCAAAAAGTAGGGCTTTCAAGAAATGACGAATTTGCTTTATAAAATCAGAAACTTCATTAAAAATCCCACAAATTTGCAAGAAGGGTCGCCCCAAGTAGAGAAGATGATATGACCAACACCCAGAACAATATCTTTTTTTAATTTTGATATATGAATGAAACTTCGAATCAGCTATGATATTCAGCAACATCCAAAATGTGACAGAAATGCAAGTACTCAGCTACAAAATGCAAGATCATCAAAACAATGCAAAACCTCACTACAAATTCACTCAAAACAAGCAAACCTCTCTACTAGGTGCTATCTCTCAAGCACGAAGTCGAGCCCAAGCTAGGAGGCATTCATTCCTCGAAGCAATCCTGTTACCATTTCGGCAGCATAACAATATAGAAGTCATAAGATGTCTAAATGAAGACCCAAAGTTCCCTTTTATAATTTTGAGAGGACCCTCCGGAAGCTTCTAGAAAGAAACCCTAATTTTCAATTTTGTAACTATCTTCTTTTCCCTCCAATTTGGGCGCCCCCTTTCATGAAGTTAATATTTCTTTATTTTAAAATCTTTTCCTTCATAAAAAGGCGTCCCTTTCTCCAAGTAATATTTTTTGACTTTAGAAATATAAAATATTTCCTTCATGAGACAATACCCCTCAAGGTCCCCTTCTTTAAAACAACTTAAAGTCATAATACTAGGACAAGGGGTTATTTTATAAAATAAAACATTATTGTCTTTAAAATACTTATTCCTCCAAAATGAACCCCTTAAGCCAAAATTCAGAATTACCCAATGAACTGCCAGAAGAGGAAAGTTGACTGAGCTAGTGCTGGCTGGACCACTGCCAAAAATAGAATTTACTAAAAATAGTAAATTCGGAAAGTCGCTCGGATCAACTGCATGCGACACCATTGCGAAGCTTTCTGAAAACCCAGAAAGAATCCGCACTCCAAAATCCCAAACTCCGAGATGTAGCCGTCATAACACTAAAATAGTAAGTTCGGAAGGTTAGAAGCAGGTTACCCAAGTCATACCTCTGCTTAATCTCACGAAAGCGGAAGAATCCAGAATCCAAACATCCAAACTCCAACAAGCAGAACCCTGAATCTTCAAGAGAACCCATCAAACAGCTGGAAACCCTAATTCTGCCACTGACTTGCCGACAGCACACTGAGAATAGGCTACCAATCACTAAAAAGTGAAGTGCTAAAAAGCAGGGACATTACATGCTACTTGGGAGAGTGAGCAGATCTTATAGCATCTTGAGTTGTGATTGCTTGAGGGCAAGCAATCTTGGGGAGGGAGGACTATAATGTCCCCTTCTCACACTTGAGCAATGGGGTTGTCCATTAGCCTATTCTAGAGTTTCCGTAGACTAATTGGAGTTGATTAGGGGACTCAGTGGCTAGCATTGGGCTTAGTGTTGGTTTTCAGCAAGACTTTCTATTTATAGTAGTAGCTAGTTTGTAGTGCTTACTATTTATAGTAAGCCACAAGGCATCTCAGTGAACTTCAGTTTTATGACAATTTGTGTTTTGGAGAGTACTTACTGTTGGAATTTGTCATTGATGTCAAATTAAGAGAATGTAATAGATCATTATATACACTAGCAAATGAAGAGATCCATTTGTAGAAGAATGAAGATATGTTTTGTAACAATAGTATCTATCATGGTTGAAGACTTAGGACAATATTGATGACTAATCCTCTATAAAAATAACACATGGAATCATGGGAAAGTCAAAATCAGATTACTCATTATGGGGAGATGCTTGCTTGCCTAAACCACTGTCATGTCCCCTAATTTTTGCAAGTTTAGATAATATAAATCATAAATATTAATGATATATTTAATCAAAAACTCATACATCCTTATCTGATGAATGAGATTATTATTATTATTATTATATTTGATTAAATATATATAAATATTAGAAATAAAAGTAACAATTTAAATATTATTATAATCATTATAAAATAAATAAATATTAAATACAAATATTTAAGCACCCAAGCAAGCAACCTGACTGAAAGTCACGACTTTCCTTCAAGATGGGGTATTTTAAGAAGGTTATTGTCTTGCTTACGAGGTATGCTAGTTGACATCAACTTCTGTAACCACCTAGACAAGCTGCTCCCGTGGATTAACATATACGCTGAATATATAACTTACTATCTGCTTCCAATGTTAAAGCGATCATTCCTTCATAACAGACAGCATCCACCCATTATGGTCGGTGAATTACCAAAAGGAAAGTTATCGGGTCTTGAGAGGGACGAGTGAGGAAGCAGGACAAAAGCCTTGTGTGGAGGCTAAGTTGGGATAAACATAGATAAGATAGAATGCGTGGATTCTAAAAGGGGATCATGGCGGCCAAGTAAAGCATCGAGGGTATTTAGAAACTACCATGTAACGTTCTTACTTTAAGAAACAAGCATAATATAATTGAGAGTTGCTAAACAAAGACCAATTGTGGCTAGTATGAAGGAAGAGGAGATCGAATAGAAGAGACCAAAGATCACTCAACCACTAGAAGAATGTACATTCAGTCGCTGTAATTAGAAGTCTTCTATCTATTGAATCAAGAAGAAGGCTATTGAAACGGAACTTAGACCAAGTAATACGTCTTGTGGCTACTCCTTCATAGCAAGCCCTACCAAGGAAATTCTACCACTCAACTCATCGACAATGAATACCAAGCGAGTTGATCAGAACCGAAGGAAGAAATCAAAGGCAAGTTCACCAATCAGTAGGGGCTGAGGATATACCTAAGTGTGAAGCACAAAGACCATGAAGACCCGTTCTTCAGATGTTACGCTACCCATCTCCTAGATGGAGGGTGAAACCAAAGATTAAGTCACAATTAATACACAACAAGGAGTTCGTCCTGAGTAAATGGCAATGCTCGTTCCAGGTCAAATTATCCTTACGTTGTTGGTAGGAGATAATTGCCCTCCTGAGGATTGCAATAAAGGGTAATAGGTAATATCAATTCTTCTTAAATATTTATCTGAATTCCAACCAGCTAAAGACAATTGACTATGAATAAATGAAAATGAAGGATTGGGAAATGAGTAGGACCGATATGAATACTCAAGTATGGTAATTATTTATTTATATATATATATATAGATATCGATAAATTTTATAATATAAGGATATATATATATATATGAGCAGAGAATTTATAAAGAAGAGGAAATATCATATAGGTGAATTATTCATAGGAGTGACAAGAATGAAATATTCATATCAACTTTGACCTTATTATATGGTTCACTGAAAATTATAGATCTCTAATGCTTCTAATGTCTCTTTGAGGAACACTTCGAATGCAATTTTCGGGTTTAAGTGCTTCCACCCGAAAGGGGTCATTATAACCACCGCATATGAGAAAAGATGGTGGAAATAGTCAATGATTAATTAAATAAGTGAAGGCAACGATAAAAATAAACAAAGTATGTAATAGCACGATTCTATTGATGACAAGGATTCTTGTAAGCTTGTAAGAATGCACTAGCAGGACAGGAGAACATGATAATAGTGTCGGGAATTATAAGAATCACCTTAGTAAGAAATTGTGTCTAGGGAGGTATCGCAACTATACAAGAAAACTATTATAAGTTCCAACGTGGTGATTATGTCGTGACATCCTGACATGGATTAGTCAGCGATCAACAAGACTTGCCTTGACTCACAATAAAGAGACTTACATAACATATCAGGGTCTGTTTAATTGGAAGAGCCGATAATAGTTGAGTCGCCTGATATAAGGCATATCATAAGTGGACAAAACATTGATACCTGTGCAAGCATCGGAGGTCTCATATTGGAAGGGGCAGAAGCCGATATTCTCTCTATCGTTCTAAATTATAAGAGTCAGCAAATTTCAGTAAGGTAGCGATGAAAAGCGATTAAAATAAGCTGGCAAAAATTTGGAGATGAAGTTATGCAATGCCTGGATGTATAGCAATCATAATTAGAAGAATGTACAATAAGCAGCGATCTTGCTATGGCAACACTTTTATTTAATAATTCTTATTCATAAGATCATTATGAAATTGGGCGACTAAGTAAAGGAGATGAGATTAACATAAGATGAGGTGTGAATTAATTTAAAGGAAGAGGTGCGATCTGATCAAAAGGCACTTTGTTTTCAAAAGGTATATCTCTTGGTACAAAGAGATCTATATATACAAGGTCCAATTCAGTTTGTGAAATGAGTAGAAAGTGTGTGTGAGGAATAAAGGTTATATCATCCAAATACAAGCAAGTGTTGATGGCTATGTAAAATAAGAACAGCAGAGTGAGTGTGGTGTGAAAGACATAGAAGAATAACATAGACACCAAACAAATGAAAAGCAAAGTTTAAGAAGATTATTTGCAGATACATGATTGTTCAAATGGTTGTATCCATTTCAAGGGTTGCATCCATTCATAGAATCATTGAAGACATAAAGGCAAGTGGAGAAGTTGTGTGTGAGAGTGTGAATGATTATGAGTATGCAGATTCTATAAGAAGAGCATGAGAAGATAGGATTGCAATTTTGATGTGCAAAGTTTTTTGTGAAGATATATTTCAGTTTTGTGAAAAGATTATCATCTATTGCAAGGTAAGACAAGAAGATAGATTGTACCTATTGAGCAGATTTGGATGAAGAGAATATAAGAGGAAAATTTGTATGAAGAGAACATAAGAGGTATATTTGTATGTGAAAGAAAAGTGAATTCATCATATGTTGATTTATGTGAATATCATTCAAGAAAGATAAAATTCAAGAGGAAGAATGGTTGTATTGTCCATCATCCATTGAAGAAGAAACATTGAAGGTG
>VDFB02082815.1:0-16185 GCA_007258455.2 Sequoia sempervirens
AAAAAAAGCAATTTAATGCAGCTAGGAAAAGATTTTGCAGCAATTTAATGCAAACAAGTAAAGATTTGGTTCCTTTGTCATTATAACACCTCAATTCTCATTAAATTAGCCTCATACAAAAACAAAAAGACATAAATGAGTTAGAAACATCAATATAAATGATAGAAAGACTTGCCCACTCCATGCAGCCAATCCTTAATGATAGAAACAACAATATGAGTACAACGATATTGTCGAGAAAATTAGGGATATTAATGAGAGCAGCGAATACAAAGCACATTAATGTGTAACAAAGAATGTTTCCCACACCATCACCAAGTAGATTGAATACATTTCCTTTAAAAATAAATTTTCTAGGTTCTTTTCAATAAAGAATTGTCAAAATCTTTCAAAAGTAAATCCAATATATCAACATTGATGAAAATCAACATCTAGCAAAAAAATATTTTAAATAGGAGAGTTTGATCTATCCATGCATTTATATGCAATCAATAACCTAACCATAGTACATAATAGAAAGATGATGAAACTTTTAAATGTCCCTATTGCAATTAATGCCACTCAATCCTTTAATTTTGATCATGGAGAAAAACGTCCTTGTTGTTATTAATGTCACTCGAAACATTCAACAAAAAATGAAAGAAACAAATGATGATAGTTTGCTATAGGAAGAAGTCCCATCGCATGTAGGTGAATAAATGTTCACATTATTGGAGCACTTTTTGTGTGGGAGTTTAGCAAAGCAATAAGATCGAATCCATAGGTTTGTATTGTTGATCTACTTAAGAAATCTCAAGCGTTGGGGCTTTATGATCCCACGGTTGGTTATCCATCCCAACTGTATGGAAAAGAAGTAGGGTTGTTGAAGAATCTGGAATAATGTTGTGCTCCATAGAAGCTTAGAGAAGGTTCCAAGTCAGCTGTTGTAAAATATTTTGTTCACAAATACAAGAAGCTCTAGAAGCACCTGTGCAGGAAAACCAAAAAGAAATGAGACTATTAGGGGAAAAATTGAAAGATAATAGTTGGCACCTATAGCTATTTTTCATTTTTGTAAGATAATAATAAATACGGTAGAAACAAAGAATATACGTTGCAATCGATGCATTAATTGATATGAAAAGACTTCGTTGTAGCTTCTAATCATTAGAAATTAAATTTTAACATCGATTAAGTATTTGCAGGAGCCACGTATCAAGTCAAAGATATATAGATTTTTACTAGAAACAAGTGTAATGTCGTCTAACAAATTTTAATTCACTATTAGCCATTTTTTAGATTATTGAGATACTGAAACATATAGTAAAATACAATGACAATATTTTGTCATTTCTAATCTTTATTTACTACCAAAAATCCAGTAGCCATGCCTACAATCTGCAAGGATAAACGTGTCAAGTCATTAATGCAGATATCATCGAGAGATTAGATCCTACAAAAATATTTTTAATGAACATGCAATAAAGCTATATAAATTGCAATGAACTACATGCTATTTCAAAAAAAATAACCAAAATATCTCACAAAATATTTATATTCCTTTATTAATGGTACTCAAAGTACAAGCCAAATATTGATATGCCAAATCTTCTATGTGGATTTTCCCCTCAAGGTAGTTTCCAAGTTGTGAAAGAACTCTTACTAGTTGGAGGAACAGATCCATGTGAGCTTGTGATGGGATTGGCAGAATAGCCTTACAATACGCTTCTATGGTTGAAGATGAAGATAAAGCACGTGGGTTATCTAGATTACTTCTTGCCAAATGTACAAGCAAAGAAGAGAAGAAAATCTTAGTGGAGAAAAATGATGATAGCGGTGAAATGGCTCTCCATGTTGCAGCTATGAAAGGACACACCTACCCTTTTTTTGAATTTTGTGAAATAAATAAAGACATCTTGAAAGTCAAAGATGCAAATGGGTGAGGCCTTCCTAAAATAACTCCTTGCCACCCTTATCAAATCACCATTAATATCTTTGAAATCTACATATTTTTCCACCTACAAAACCATGGTTGGTCATGCCATTATCTCACGCATGTAAAAATTGCTATTGGTGGAGGAAAGGCTAAAGCAACCATAAATGTTAAAAAAGAGACTTTCAAGTTAATGCATTTATGACATAGAAAGGAAGCCTTCATACCTATGCAATTAGCTACTCCAAATTTGCACCTAATCACTGATGAGAAAAGTACTCCCAAACACATAATATTAATAGGTGTAAATCTAGCAACCAAACTGGAAGCATAGAGAAGGTGCACGGACTATTCAACAGAATGCTAAAAAACCTGTTATCCCCTGTCTGCCATAAACATGAGATATGCACAAAATGAAGCACATGTCATACACTTAATCCTATTTTCTGTGGTCTTGGATAAAGGCACTGTTGGAAAATGTGCCTCAAGCTTACTGACATGAAGCTCTTGAAAGAGCAAAGTCAGTGAGACCCTCATAATGTCTTACTAACCAACAGTTGTGTTCAAAATATTAAAGTTGCTGAGATGTTGGTTTTTTCTTGCTGACGGGAGTCATCAGCAAGACATGTCTATCACTATGAATTTCCTATCTCTTTTCGTTTGGGCAAACCTCTTGCTAGTGGGTTGATTCCTGGAAATTATCAGGGAGACTCTTGGTGATGAGTGGTAGAGATGTGAACCTTCGGAGTGACACATTTTGACAGAGTATGTCTAGTTGATTGTTTTACACATGAAGTCATCAGGGTGACATGAAGGCTCGATAAGAGTCTAAGCGACAGCGTCA
Source organism: Sequoia sempervirens (assembly GCA_007258455.2). Lineage (NCBI taxonomy): Eukaryota > Viridiplantae > Streptophyta > Pinopsida > Cupressales > Cupressaceae > Sequoia > Sequoia sempervirens. The sequence continues at coordinate 2,757 of VDFB02082815.1, forward strand.
GTCTTGTCGATGGTTCTCCTCTTACCGGTGGGTATACATTTGGTATGATCTCTCGCGCGGTCAATACTGTTGGTCTTGCCAATAGGTTTTCATTCGGTATGATCTCCTACTGATAGTGTTTGTCTCATCGATGGGTATGATTTTTGTGTGAAATATTTCCAATAGCACTCGTCTCACCGACAGCTCTACATGATGAACATCAATGTGACATAAAGGTTTTATAAGACTCTTAGTGATAGTGATGGTCTTGCTGATAGTTCTACAATGGACATCGATGAGAATTTTTTCTGATAGAGTGGGTTTGGTGGATGGTTTTGCATTCAATATGACTCTTACCGATGATGGTGACTCTTGCCGATAAGGAAAATTGAGCATTCTGGCATCAGGGAGACACGGTCTAGTGTCTCACCGACATGTGATTAAGTTTAAACGTTTTGACCAAATGTCTATCCTACATGGTCTATTTTGGACCAATCAGAGAAGCAAAAGGAGAACCATTGGTAGTTGAACTGTTACAATCATTCTTATGTGGAAGATCAATAGACCATGAACGACAAGGATATACTCTATAATCGAAGACAATGATCGGTTTGGGTATGGAGAGTTTTGCTCAATTGAACATGATTTGACTAGTGAGAATTTAGTGTATGATTCTAGGAGCATTTTTATACAAGATTGATTAGTGAATGTTGCTGCTATAAATTGACATCAGAAAGTGATGTATGTACTCTTTATGTAATTTTGTTTAGTATAATACAAAGAGGATTTTCTTGGTGTGTTGGGTTTTTCTCCCGTAAGGGTTTTCCCATGTAAATCTAGTGTCCAATTATGTATGTGTCCATTTCTCTATTATGTTATTATTTTCATGTGTATCTTATTGAACTGTAATTGTAAAATTTAATGTCATATCTACATTCATCCCTAAGGTTTTGACATTAGGAGTGTTTATTCTGCACCTTAGCTTTCCTTACAAGTGGTATCAGATCCTGGCCAGTTGTGTTATCCTTGTGGGTACGTTGGGGTTTTTGTGTCAATTCTGTTTAGTGGAAGTCTTGTAGAAGTCTGGTAATTTGAATTATAGATTAAGATGGCAAGTACATCAGGAAAGATTGAAATTGAGAAATTCAATGGCAGTAATTTTGAATTGTGGAAACTTAAAATGGAAGATCTATTGGTTGATCATGATCTTTGGATTGTTGTGTCTGGAACAAAGCCTACAGGCATGAAGCAAGAGGATTGGGACCTTGCAGATCAAAAATCAAAGGGGTTGATAAGGCTCTGTTTAGCAGACTCTGTTCTTCTAAATGCTCATGAAGAAAAGACATCCTCTTTGTGGAAAAGATTGGGAGCTATTTATCAGGACAATTCCTTGGTGAATAATTTGTTCTTGAGGAAGAAGTTGAACTCTTTGAAAATGCAGGAAGGAGCATTTGTTGCTAATCATTTGAATGCTTTCAACATGTTGATTGCTCAGTTAGCATCTATGAGTGTGAAGATTGATGAAGAAGATCATTGTATGCTATTGTTATGTTCTTTGCTAGATTCTTGGGATCACTTGGTGATGGCTATTGGGGATACTACTTCCTCTTTTAAGATGGAAGATATTGTTGCTTCTTTATTATTAGAAGAGATGAGAAGAAAATATTCTGAGATGGAGAAGGAGGCTCTTGCTGTTTGAGACAAATCAAAAGAAAAAGGCTACAAGAAGAAGGACAATAAGTCCAAATCCAAATTAGAGGGGAGATCAAAGTCTCCTAGTAAGAAGTCCAAGGTAAAGTGCTCGAATTGTGGTCAACCTGGTCATGTCCAAAAGGAGTGTAAAGAGGAGAAAAAAGAAGAAGAGGTATTCTTTCGACAATGATTCTTCTTAGAGTGATGCAAACACTTTCATTGCAGCCTTGGCAACTCAGGCATCAAATGATGTCTGGCTGATTGATTCTAGAGCATCTTTCCACATGACATCTCATAGAGATTTCTTCACTAAGTATGAAAAATACGATGGTGGAAGGGTGTATTTGTCAAGTGATTCATCTCTAGAAATAGTTGGTTGTGGAAGAGTCGGAATTCAGTTCCCTGATGGAAGAGTGAAGGGAATCAATGATGTAATGCATATACTAGGTCTGGCTCAAAATTTACTTTTTGTTAGTAAGCTAAACAATGTTGGAGTGCAAGTCACATTCTCTAGAAATGGCTACAAAATGACTAGAGGCTCAATGGTGCTAGCTAGGGGTGCTCGTATTGGTACCTTGTATAAGCTAGATGCATTTGTTGTGCAATGCAATAGTGTCTCTACAAAGTCACAAAAGGCTACTCATGGAGAAAAGGAGGAAAATGTTCCTATTAGTGCAAACTCTATGGAAGTTAAACTTCTAGTAGAAAATACTATGCTTTGGCATCACAGGCTAGGCCACATTGAAGAAAAGGGTTTAAAAGCCTTGAAAAATAAAAACCTGGTTGAAGGGATTGATGATTGTAACCTCGAACTCAAGCTTTGTGAACATTATATTCATTTTAATTTTTTTCGTCCAGTAAATGTTCCTTCTATGTCTAAATCAAGATATTATGTATCATTCATTAATGATTATTCAAGTAGGGTATTCATTTATTTTTTGAAAATTAAATCACAAGTGTTCAGTCATTTTAAGGAATTTAAAGACCTTGTGGAAAATCAAACTGGAAGAAAAATAAAATGCTTAAGGACTAACAATGGCGGTGAGTTTTGTTTTGAAAAGTTTGGAAGGTACTACAAAGATCATGGGATTACAAGACATAAAACTACACCCTACACCCCGCAACAAAATGGAGTTGTTGAAAGGTTCAACAAGACAATGATGGAAAGAGCATGAAGTATGCTAAGTAGTGCTAGCTAGGAGGAGAATTTCTGGGCTGAGGCAGTTGCAATAGTATGTTATTTAATAAACTGTTCTCCTATTTCCTCTCTTGTTGAGAAAACACCTTTGGAAGCATGGTCTTGAAAGAATCCCTCTCTAAGAAACATTCGTGTCTTTGGTTGTGAGGCACATGCATATGTACCAAATGAAAAAAGGTCTAAATTAGAAAAAAAGGCTGTTAAATATATTTTTATTGGTTATAGTGTTGGCATTAAAGGATACAAGCTTTGGAATTCTAATATGGAGAAGGTTCTATACAGCAGAAGTGTTATTTTTCATGAGCTGAAGCCTTCTACTTTTGATCTGCAATCAGAGACAAAATCAGAAGATAAAAAGGATGTAGTTGAAATTCCTTTGACACCAGATAAAGAGGAATTGAAAATTCAAAATGTACCTGAAATTGAGTAGATCTCAAGTAATTCTGAGAGTTCTGAAGAAGAAGAACAACCTCAACCTCATCCTATGAGGAGGTCAACACGTGAAAGAAATCAACTTGATAGGTATGGGTTTTCTTTGTTAGATTTGACTTGTTCCTATGCTTTAATTTCTAGCACTGATGAGCCTAGGACTGTGAAAGAGGCATTTATAATGTCTAATTCAAACTCTTGGTTCGAAGCCATGAATGAAGAAATGACATCATTAGAAAAGAATGATACTTGGAGTTTCGTGCCCTTGCCTAAAGGAAAAAAAGTTGTTGGCTGAAAATGGGTATTTAAAAAGAAAATAGGTCTGGATGGCAATGTGGAAAAGTATAAGGTGAGGTTGGTTGCGAAGGGGTATTCCCAAGTAAAGGGAATTGATTATGGAGAAAAAAAAAATCCTGTAGCTAAATTGATGTTTATCATATTTCTTTTGTCACTTGTAGTAGCATATGACTTAGAGATTGAACAGAAGGATGTGAAGACAACATTTCTTCATGGTGACCTTGAAGAAATAGGAAATGTATATGTCCCAACCTCGGAAAGTACTTTTGTGAAGAAAGGTATGGAAAAATCAGTTTGCAAGTTGAAAAAATCTTTGTATGGATTAAAATAATCTCCTAGAATGTGGTACCAGAAGTTTGACACATTTGTTTTGTCATTGGGATTTGTAAGATTGAAATCTAATCACTATGTGTACTTCAAAGTTGAAAATGATCTTGTTCTTATTATTGCTCTCTATGTTGATGATATGTTGTTCATAGGAAATATTAAGTTAATGATTTATGATCTAAAATCTTAGTTGTCCGCAAAGTTCAAAATGAAAGATCTTGGAAAATAAGTATATTCTAGGAATGGAAATAACTAGGACAGAAGAGTAGAAAAACTTCTTAGCTTAGTCAATAAGTATATATTATCATCGCTTCTGTAGAGATTTTGTATGACTGATTACAAGCAGCTAGTTGTTCCAGTTTTGCAACGAACAAAACTATTTGTTGAAGATTGTCCAAAATATCCTACTAAGATGGAGGACATGACCAAAGTGCCTTATGCAAGTGCAGTTGGAAGCTTAATGTATGCAATGGTCTGCACAAGGCTGCATTAATGCCGCCAAATGAAAATGAATATTTTATGGAAAATCCCCGAAGGGACACATTGGGATGAAAGAGGTGTTTAGATATCTAAAGGAACTTTAGAATATTCAGAAGTTGCCATGGAAATTTGGTTGAATCATAGAGGACCACCGATACATTTGGTATTTTTCGGACACCCGTCGCCGAATCTAACGGCGATTCCGGTCCGTAATTTTGACATTTCAAATGCCGCCAAAATCTCGACAATAACAATGATGAATAGCCGCCGAATTGACTTAATCTCACATCAAAAATACCAAAATGTATCGCTGGACTCTCAACATTGGAGGGTATGTGGATTCTCGATGGTAGGGGACATTGACAATGTAAGATCCACTAGTGGATATATTTTCATGATGAATGGTGGTGCAATTAGTTGGATGAGTAAGCGATAGGCTGTAGTCACTTTGTCCACTACAAAGGTAGAATAGATAGTAGCAACACATGCCTGTAAAGAAGCAATCTAGTTAAAACATTTATGTTCTAACATTGGGTTTGATGCAGGGAAAATTACAATTTATTGTGATAGTTAGAGTGCTATTTGTTTGGTGAAAAATCCTACTTTCCATGCTAGGATGAAACATATTGATGTGCAATATCATTTTGTACAAGATATGGTGGAGGATGGAAAGGTCTCTTTAGAAAAAGTGGATACTCTGGAAAATGTTGTAGATGCATTGATGAAACCAATGAGCATAGACAAGTTCAGGTGGTGTGCTAGTTCAATCGATCTTAGTACCCATGAATTTTAGTAGTTTTGTTGTGTTGTGGAGGTGTCAGTAAGATCTTCATCAACTGGGAAGTTGTTGTAAAATGTGCCTCAAGCTTACTGACATGAAACTCCTGAAAGAGAAAAGTCAATGAGACCCTCAGAATGTCATACTGACCAGCAGCTGTGTTCAAAAGATTAAAGTTGCTGAGACTTTGATTATGTCTTGTCGACAGGATTCATCGAAAAGACATGTCTATCACTATGAATTTCCTATCTCTTTCTGTCTAGGAAAACCTCTTACTGATGGGTTGATTTCTGGTGATTATTGGGGAGACTCTTGGCAATGAGTGGCATCGAGGAGAGATGTGAACCTTTGGAGTGACACATTCTAACAAAGTATGTCTTGCTGATGGTTTTACACATGAAGTCATCGGGGTGACATGAAGGCTCGATAAGAGTCTAAGTAACAACACTAGTCTCACCAATGGTTCTCCTCTCATTGGTGGGTATACATTTGATATGATCTCTCGTCGATACTGTTGGTCTCACTAATAGGTTTGCATTTGGTATGATCTCCTATCGATAGTGGTTGTCTCATCGACAGGTATGATTTTAGTGTGAACTCTTTCTGATAGTGCTCATCTCGTCGACAACTCTGCACGATGAACATCAGTGTGACATAAAGGTTCTATAAGACTCTTAGCAACAGGGATGGTCTTGCTGATAGTTCTGCAATGAAAATCGATGAGAAGTTTTGCTGATAGAGTTGGTCTGGCTGATGGTTTTGTATTTGATATGACTCTTACTGATGGTGGTGACTCTTGTCGATAAGGATAGTCGGGCATTCTGGCATTGGGGAGACACGATTTGGTGTCTCACTGACATGCAATTCAGTTTGAATGTTTTGACCTAATGTCTATCCTACATGGTTTATTTTGGACCAATCAGAGAAGCAGAAGAAGAAATGTTGGCAATTGAACTGTTGCGACTGTTCATGTGTGGAAGATCAACAGACCATGAATGACAGGGATATACTCTGTAATTGAAGATGATGATTGGTTTGGGTAATGGAGAGTGTTGCTCAATTAAACACGATTTTATTAGTGAGAATTTAGTGTATGTTTGTGAGAGCATTTTTGTACAAGATTGATCAATGAATGTTGTTGTAAATTAACATCAGAAAGTGAAGTCTCTACTTTGTATGTAATTTTGTTTACTGTAATACAAAGAGTTTTTTCTTGGTGTGGCAATTTTTTCTCCCGTAAGGGTTTTCCCATGTAAATCTGGTGTCCAATTGTGTATGTGTCCATTTCTCTATTCTCTTATTCTTTTCATGTGTATCTTATTGAATTGTAATTGCAAAATTTAATGTCATATCTACATTCTTCCTTGAGGTTTTGACATTAGGAGAGTTTGTTTTGCACCTTAGCTTTCCTTATAGGAACTTGCGGGGTTTCACCTCCAATCACTTGCAATTATAATATGGAACTCAAACTAAAAATATTGCATCATGATCTACAATAGAGTTCTATGTGTTTTCCAGATTTATGATAACTCATGTCATATCCAAACTATTTGACATATTAATTAGTTCCTTTGTTTCAAGGTGCTTTCACATGAGTATTTAGTCCATAGTAAAAATACTTACCAGTTGCAGCTTTTCATTTCACTAGTATGCTAACGCCCTTGGCACTTTGATATTACCATTTGGTGTGAGCCAAACCATATCATCTATTGGTCACAAGTGTTCATTAGCCTATGTAGTGTTGGTGGTTATGCTTCCAAGTGAATACAATAAGTAGGTGTGAGTTAGAGAAGTAATGTTCTAAAAATAATCCCCAAGTATAAACATTGAACCAACATTTTCATTAACAATTAATACATGACAAAAAGTAACCAAGCCTAGCATAGATCCCCTCTCTCTTTGTTTAAAAGAACTAAAATTATGGCGGCGACTCACCTCAAGATTCTATCTAGATTATGAATACATGCAAGGTTAAAAAAAAGGAGGGTAAAGTTTGCAGGAAAAAAAAAAAAACCAAATCACTCCATTATTATCACTTCAGCATGGGGTTGTGGTGTGCTACAGAGGAAAACTCATATTCATATCCAAAGATTGCATTTACAGTAATAAATAGATAATGATAACTATTGTGTAGCAAGTGGAATTTCTAATGACATGGAAGTATGGTAAAGGGCAAGAGATTCCCTCAAACCACATAATTCCTATTTTACTTGATAGAAAATGGAATGAAAAATTTTCAAATACAAGAAAAATAGAAGTTAAATGAGTTAGGATTTCCCTCCTTCTAGCCCCATAACGTGAGCACCACAAATCTGAAAAACAACTTAAACTTCAAAACACATTAGCATGGTTAGTTCAAACTATGCAAATACCATAGTGCTCCTATGAAATAATCCATCATGTCTCACAATGAAAATAAAACAACTAATTAAGAACATAAAAAATCATAATGGATACCTATCCCATAGTGGATTGGTGTCACTTTGTTGTGAATAGTGACCCTTGACAAGCTTGATGTTGCAAATGATAATGGAAAAAATTAGCTCTCAATGTGAAAAGAGTAACTTTGCATGAATTGTGGATGCTAAGAATGAAGAATGAGCCTTCTATTTATAGAATCTCAAGTTGGAAGAATGCCCAAAAGAGAGCAATGTGGGACAAAGATTTAGCCAATAGGAAGGAGCCACTTGTCCAAATCTGAGTGGATGGAGGATGCACAAGTTTTGGTCAATGTGCCAATAAATGAGATTAGTTGGCCTTTTCAAATTCAAATTTGGCTTGTTGGAGGGAGAAAAAGGAACTCAAATGCCAAGTGGGGGACATGTAAGAGGGGAGTTATTTCCATGTTGGAAGGGACAAGTCAACTTGTTTTTGAATTCAAATTTGAGGGAATATTCTCCAAAGATGGCTTGTTGAGGAAAAATGAGGAATTTATAAATGAATTAAAATACTTTATTTGTGCAAGTGGGAAAAGCTAGAGGATGTGATGGGTGATTAGATTATATTAATCAGGATTAGATTAATTTAGTGAAGGATTAGGTGATTTTGACCCATTCAATTTAGATTTAGGGATTTAAACTAAATCAAAGGGAGATGAAAGATGATTTCAGATTTAATTAAATAAAGGTTTGATTTATTTAATCAAAGAGGGATAATGATAGGCTTAAATTAAATATAGTTACTTTATTCAATTTAAATGAATGACCTTAGAGATAAATCAAATAGACTTGATTCATTTCATGAATGGATTTAATGAACTTGATTTACTTGACGAACAAATGAATATGACCTAATTAAATGCATGATGCTAATTTTGCATGTCTACAAATTATACTTTAACTTGTTTGATTATGTGACTATTGCAGCTTCTTCTTTATCCACTTGTGAATTCATTATGGGTTGTACTTGAACATATTCCACATGCAAATATGACTTTTTTCATATTAAGTATAGTGGAAGCAACATATACATATTACATTTGAAAAATATTTGTAAAAAAGTTAGCTCCTAGACTACCCCTCATTACACAATAACAATAGTTTATCCCCTATTACATGAGATCAAAATGCAATTATATTCATAAAAAATTCATCTCCTAGACTACCCCTCATTACACAATATCAATAGTTTATCCCCTATTACATGAGATCAAAATGTAATTACAAAAGCCAAGTATGTTACCATCAATTACATCAAAGTATATTACCATCAGTTACATCAGTTGTATTATATACTATCTATACAAGTATATTCCATTATCCTATACGTACATATCTACTAGAGATCACAAAAGAAAAGGATACAAAACATGCTTGTTGTCCTTAATTTGGCTTTACCCTGTCCCATTACCAACTTTCATTGCTACCATTGCCTCTACTACTACCATTTCTTCTACATAAGGCCTTCCTGTTTGTCCCTCCTTGTTCTGAGCCTTGTCTATTTTACTACCCTATCCCTCCCCTAGGTCCCTTTGAAATGCTTGTAAATATCTTAAGAAAACATCCACCTCGGGGTATCCTTCAGGCCACATATGTCCATACCTAGCCTCAAGAATACTAATTGTTATTTCTTTGTTCTCTAGGTACTTCCAGAATTTGTCCTTCAAGAATTCCACTATAAGCACCCTCTTCCTTCCTTGAAACATGTCTTCATTCCTTGCTTTTCATATGGCCCACAATATGTACTTAAGATGAAAGGAAAAGCCAAAATAGAGCAAAAAATTTCCCCATTTTTACATTGTGATTGAATAAGATATTTTCAAGCAAGGGTTGATTATTTCTCCAAATACTTTGCTCATTATAGAACAACTTCCAGATTTCTTTAGAAAAATTACAGTCAAATAAAATGTGTTTGATTGTCTCGCATTATTCTACAAAACTTCATATATCAATGTCATCCAATTTACTTTTGAAGGAGAGTTTATGGATTATTAGAATCCATTTGAAATAGGCTTTCTTTTCCTCCACCTATTTACACTAGTTATTTTGGAAAATATTTTGCCACTGAATTTTGTTCAAATTAAGTTTCCAAGTTAGGTTCAAATGGTACGTTAAATAAATTTGTTTTGTTAACATGGAGTAAATTTCTTTAGCTTTACATTCCATTATATTATTGTAATTGTTCCATTGGGATTCTTTAAATTTAGAAATGTCATTTTTAGTTTCCACTAGGAATTTTATCTGATTCTAGGCTTCCCTTATGAATATGTAGGTCCTCCAATTGCTTTAAGGAATATTGAACTTGGAGCTCAAGTCATTACAATCTTTTAATTTACAATCCTTCAGAATATCCTTGACACATTGAATTTCTTTATGGGCCTAGCCTCTTATTGAGCAGCCTTGGATTAATGCATGTGGTTTCCCTTTATGTTTTAAATTCCACCATATTGACCTATTGATCTAGATAATCCTATTTTCACTTTTGGTGAAGTAGTAGTTCATTAGGCACTTTTTCATTATTTCCTAGGCTTTCCAAATGGTTCTAAAGAATTTGGACCCTGGAGGTGACATAGTCTATTCATTGCTAAGAATATCACTGAGTGGAAGAGATTTCCATGTTTTTGCGTGTTTGGGGACAACATTGAGAATATTTTGTCTTATTAACACCTTCCTTGAGGCTCCCCTCCTTCTAATGCTCCAATCACCCATTTCTCAACTAAGGCAATACCTTGCAACCTCAAGTCTTTTAGCCCCAGACCTCCCTTAAGTTTTTCAATAGTGCACCATTCACACTTCACTGAGTGCCTTTTCCTCTTGCCTTTACCATCCAAACATAAGAAGGCTCTTGTCCTTTTCTGAATATCATTAATCTAGTATGAATTAAAAAACCAAATAGAGGCAAAGTATATGATGTACCATGAATGAATCTTTTGAGAAACTTGAATCCTACTATCCAAGGATAGAAATTACCTGTTCCACTTCGCTATTTTATTTTCTATATTTTCCATTATCAAAAGCCACATCTCCTTTATATTGGGATTCACAACAAAGGGGATTCTCAAATATCTTACCAAATTTTGGGGTCCACCCCCTTGAAGTCCAAATTTATTAACCCAATTTGACCTGGTTCATCTTTCCATCCTAGAAGGAAATATTTTCCAGGGGAAAATTTTGCCCCAAAGGCTAGATAGAAGATATCTAGTTTCCCCATTAGGTTTGCAAGATCATCTTCTTCTAGGTTCATAAGAATTGAGGTGTCATCAAAAAATTGTAGATTTAGGAGCTCATTTTTATGTGGTATGATGATGCCCTTTACCATTGGAACTGTTGAGCTTTCCCTTAAAACATAATGTAGTGCATATAAAGCTATTACAAATAACCCCAGTGCAAGTGGGAATCCATGTCTTATGGATCTTTTAATGGCGATTTCTTGGGTAAGAATCCCATTGGATTCTACTGAAGCAATTGCATCATGAAAGAGGGTTTTGACCATATTACAAAAGGTCCTGGGAAACCTAAAGGCCTTCAAGACCAAAAGTAAAAGGTCCCACTCAATTCTATCATATTCCTTTTCAAAATCAAGCAGAAGCATTACAAATTCCTATTTTGTTTGCTTCACCCAATTCATCGCTTCCCAACTGATGATAAGATTTTCCAATATCTATCACCCCTTAATGAAGCTTATCTGTGTAGAGTTTATGATAGAAGAAAGGATCAGAGCCATCCTATCTGGAAGTATTTTTTCCAAGACCTTATAGAAAGCATTGAGTAGGGTAATAGGTCTCTAGTTTTTAACTTAGGATTTATCCCCATCTTTTGGAATTAGTTTAATAATTCCCTTATTGAATTCCCTACCAAGTGAGCCTCTTTAAATGACTTCCTTGTATACAAGAAATGGGTCTTCACACACCCAATCCATAAAGGTTTTGAGAATTTTGCAAGGAGGCCATCTACACCTAGAGATTTGTCATCTTTGAGGGAGAGTATGGCTTTTCTGACTTCCTCTTAGGATATCTCTTTCCCCAATTCCACTACCATATCTTTGTTGATCCTCTATGGAACAACTTTCCTTATGTACTCCCTAGCCTTAGAATTAGCCTCACTACCACCTTCAAGAGACAAGAGGTTCTTGTAAAAATGAAAGAATTTCTCTCTTATCTCATCTTGATTTACCAAGGTGGTATCATTTATAGTAATCTAATCTATCTATTCTCTAGCTTACTTCTCCTTAATATATCTAAAGAAGAATTTCACACCTTTATCTCCATTCTCTAGATAGTAAATTTTAGATCTTACTTTTGAAGACTCTAGATTTTATTGTTTTTAATATTCCCCAGGTTGTTTTTGGACATAACCAGCCTTTTTGTAAGCCATTCATCAGTGGGGTTTTCTTGCACTTCAATTTTTGCTTGGAGAAGTTTATCCTAAAGGAGAGTCTCCCTCCTATTATCTTTGGCTCTCTTCTTTCCAATTGTTTGGAACAAGTTTTTCCATCCTTATGTATTCAAATCCCATCTTTCAATGGGGGGTAATTTTTGGTGCAACCACTTGTTCATTAGCCTGAGGGATATTATGGAATTTATGCAGTCTTGGTCCTTAAGGAGGTTGGTATTCATGAAGAACCCATTATTATTTCCAGTAAATTTTTCTACACCTTCCTTGTAATAGAACTTGGCCCTTATTGGGTGATGATCAGATAAGGAGTATGGAGTCATTTCAACCTTACAACCCTCTTTCACTGGGGTAGTCGTGAAAAAGGCCTTACTCATGTAGAATTTGTCAATCCTGTAATAGATTCTCCTACCCCATTTTTGAGAATTACACCATGTAAACCAAATGCTTTTGTAGTATTTATTTTTCCCTTCAATGGGGTCTTCAATTTTCAATTTAGATTTCATTCAGATTAGCCAATAATATCTCTCAATTCCTTTCCAATCCTTCCCTGATCCACCCCACTTTTCTTCCCCTCTCTCAACAAAGTTAAATTCCCCCTAATTATCCAAGGGATATATTGCAAGTTGTAAAGCTAGTTCCAAAGGATGATCTAATCCTTATAGTCATTATGGGAATACATTGAACAAATCCCAAAGTAACATTATTTCTTCTTAATAATCACCTAGACAACCCAATTGCAAGGGGAGGTTCCCTGTATAGGATCTAGACTAATTGTGAATCTGAATGCTTAATTATAACAACTTAATGGAAATATAATTCATGCATACATTATAGAAATTATGCATAAAAACTAAAAACTTAAGGTGAAAATCAGAACATGAGAGAGGAGAGAAGAAGTGCAAACAATTTGATAACGGAGTTCGTCACAAACGTGACTACGTCTCCGGGTCTGCTCCAAATAGAGTGAGACCAATCCAATTAATCTCCAAAAAAGTTTACAAATGCACCAAGAGCATTCCTTCTAGCACTTCAGCAGCATAACACTACTCCGACGTACAAGAATGACTCAAGAACTCCTTAAAATCTATCTTTTGTATCACCTGTTTCTCAACACTTAACTGAACACCTTAAAGCTTACACATCCCCCCTTTTATACATAAAATTAGCCTAATTAGGCTTAACAAATGAAATAAATGAATAACCCCCTTATACAGCTCATAACAGGGTTTGTTTGATTCTTTCTAACCCCCTTTGCTAATTTATTAGGTGGGTTTTTGTTTGTTTTGGGCTTTATAGGAATTTGGTTACAAATTCGGGCCAACTTATACAACAAAACTAAACAGACTCCACTTATAGTTGAATGCCCATCGGTGGTCTGTCGGTGGAGTTCTTTGTTATACATGTGGTCGGGGGTTC